>BSDZ01000035.1:0-90000 GCA_030268105.1 Volvox africanus
GGGCGGATGGGAAGGGGGAGGGGAGGGGAGGGCGGATGGGAAGGGGGAGGGAGGGGAGGGCGGATGGGAAGGGGGAGGGGAGGGGAGGGCGGATGGGAAGGGGGAGGGGAGGGGAGGGCGGATGGGAAGGGGGAGGGGAGGGGAGGGCGGATGGGAAGGGGGAGGGAGGGGAGGGCGGATGGGAAGGGGGAGGGGAGGGGAGGGCGGATGGGAAGGGGGAGGGGAGGGGAGGGCGGATGGGAAGGGGGAGGGAGGGGAGGGCGGATGGGAAGGGGGAGGGGAGGGGAGGGCGGATGGGAAGGGGGAGGGGAGGGGAGGGCGGATGGGAAGGGGGAGGGAGGGGAGGGCGGATGGGAAGGGGGAGGGGAGGGGAGGGCGGATGGGAAGGGGGAGGGGAGGGGAGGGCGGATGGGAAGGGGGAGGGGAGGGGAGGGCGGATGGGAAGGGGGAGGGGAGGGGAGGGCGGATGGGAAGGGGGAGGGAGGGGAGGGCGGATGGGAAGGGGGAGGGGAGGGGAGGGCGGATGGGAAGGGGGAGGGAGGGGAGGGCGGATGGGAAGGGGGAGGGGAGGGGAGGGCGGATGGGAAGGGGGAGGGGAGGGGAGGGCGGATGGGAAGGGGGAGGGGAGGGGAGGGCGGATGGGAAGGGGGAGGGGAGGGGAGGGCGGATGGGAAGGGGGAGGGGAGGGGAGGGCGGATGGGAAGGGGGAGGGGAGGGGAGGGCGGATGGGAAGGGGGAGGGGAGGGGAGGGCGGATGGGAAGGGGGAGGGAGGGGAGGGCGGATGGGAAGGGGGAGGGGAGGGGAGGGCGGATGGGAAGGGGGAGGGGAGGGGAGGGCGGATGGGAAGGGGGAGGGAGGGGAGGGCGGATGGGAAGGGGGAGGGGAGGGGAGGGCGGATGGGAAGGGGGAGGGAGGGGAGGGCGGATGGGAAGGGGGAGGGGAGGGGAGGGCGGATGGGAAGGGGGAGGGGAGGGGAGGGCGGATGGGAAGGGGGAGGGAGGGGAGGGCGGATGGGAAGGGGGAGGGGAGGGGAGGGCGGATGGGAAGGGGGAGGGAGGGGAGGGCGGATGGGAAGGGGGAGGGAGGGGAGGGCGGATGGGAAGGGGGAGGGGAGGGGAGGGCGGATGGGAAGGGGGAGGGGAGGGGAGGGCGGATGGGAAGGGGGAGGGGAGGGGAGGGCGGATGGGAAGGGGGAGGGAGGGGAGGGCGGATGGGAAGGGGGAGGGGAGGGGAGGGCGGATGGGAAGGGGGAGGGAGGGGAGGGCGGATGGGAAGGGGGAGGGAGGGGAGGGCGGATGGGAAGGGGGAGGGGAGGGGAGGGCGGATGGGAAGGGGGAGGGAGGGGAGGGCGGATGGGAAGGGGGAGGGAGGGGAGGGCGGATGGGAAGGGGGAGGGAGGGGAGGGCGGATGGGAAGGGGGAGGGAGGGGAGGGC
Organism: Volvox africanus; assembly: GCA_030268105.1. NCBI lineage: Eukaryota > Viridiplantae > Chlorophyta > Chlorophyceae > Chlamydomonadales > Volvocaceae > Volvox > Volvox africanus. The sequence goes on from BSDZ01000035.1 coordinate 1,436, forward strand.
GGATGGGAAGGGGGAGGGAGGGAGGGCGGATGGGAAGGGGGAGGGGAGGGGAGGGCGGATGGGAAGGGGGAGGGAGGGGAGGGCGGATGGGAAGGGGGAGGGGAGGGGAGGGCGGATGGGAAGGGGGAGGGAGGGGAGGGCGGATGGGAAGGGGGAGGGAGGGGAGGGCGGATGGGAAGGGGGAGGGGAGGGGAGGGCGGATGGGAAGGGGGAGGGGAGGGGAGGGCGGATGGGAAGGGGGAGGGGAGGGGAGGGCGGATGGGAAGGGGGAGGGAGGGGAGGGCGGATGGGAAGGGGGAGGGAGGGGAGGGCGGATGGGAAGGGGGAGGGGAGGGGAGGGCGGATGGGAAGGGGGAGGGAGGGGAGGGCGGATGGGAAGGGGGAGGGAGGGGAGGGCGGATGGGAAGGGGGAGGGGAGGGGAGGGCGGATGGGAAGGGGGAGGGAGGGGAGGGCGGATGGGAAGGGGGAGGGGAGGGGAGGGCGGATGGGAAGGGGGAGGGAGGGGAGGGCGGATGGGAAGGGGGAGGGGAGGGGAGGGCGGATGGGAAGGGGGAGGGGAGGGGAGGGCGGATGGGAAGGGGGAGGGAGGGGAGGGCGGATGGGAAGGGGGAGGGGAGGGGAGGGCGGATGGGAAGGGGGAGGGGAGGGGAGGGCGGATGGGAAGGGGGAGGGAGGGGAGGGCGGATGGGAAGGGGGAGGGGAGGGGAGGGCGGATGGGAAGGGGGAGGGAGGGGAGGGCGGATGGGAAGGGGGAGGGGAGGGGAGGGCGGATGGGAAGGGGGAGGGGAGGGGAGGGACGACGAATGAACGAGACATGATACCTTACAGCAGCTGTAGACGCTGCTGTAAAGCGTGGCCTACCGCGATGGTGGAGGACGAGGAGGAGGTAGGGGAGGAGGAGTGTGGGAAGGGGGGAAGAAGGGAAGGACGAAAACGTCGAGAACCTGCAAATCCCAATGTAAAATAACTATAAACCAACAACCGAATCATGCATCCCTGCCCTAACCGATGAAATAAACACAACCATCCAGAGAACCACTGCGCCAAACTGTCCATTTGGCCCCTCCACCATGTACACAAAACACACACACAAGACACGACGACCGCCAGACCACCAGACCACCAGCTCACCACCATCACCACCACCACCAACCCTCTTGTTCCTGACACAACCCACCACCCCTTCCTTCACTCCCACCTCCATGAGGGGCTCACACAGCGCTGCTATCTGCACCATATCCATCTCTGCTCGTACACGACCACATCCCCGTACAATCCGTATTATTACTCTCTCGCTGCTCATACCCCATCCCCACCCCCCACCCGCACCTCTGTTGCCAGCCCCACCCTGGCGCCCGCATTCGCCGCCAAATACACCAGCGGCAGTCTCTCCTCCAGGGAGGTCTCGACCGCCGCCCGGAACACTGCATCCTCGGCCGGACTGAATGAGCCGCTGCCCCAGGTGATGTCATTCGCCACCGCAATCACAGAGCGACCCTGACAGAGGGGCAGATGGGGCAGATGGGGCCGGAAGGCTCAAGACGATGAGCATATGTTGTATAAAACGTGCGTACGAGTACGGGCTCTCCGCCACTCTCCCAAACCCATCCTTCCAATCACTTGTAAATCCTCATCCGTCCCACGGGTCGGACAAACACCACTTTCGCCCGCGTACATACCCCCACCCGCGTCCACGCACACATTAGCACACACATACACACGCACACGCACACACACACACACAGGCCCCCCTGCACAGGCTAGCGCCTCATGCTGCTCCCCCCGAGTCAGTCTCACGTGCCCCCCCGGCCCCACTTGAGAGCACTCGGGCGTGTGCAGGGTAAGCTGCCAGGCCACCATGCCGCAGTCGTTACCCCCGATGGTGGGTCTCCCGGGCGGCGCGCGGATCAGGTGGGGCGGGTTGCGGAAGTCCGAGCAGGGCGCCACCCCCCCTGGCGTCCCGGGTGCAGGCTGGGGGGGCAGCACCAGCTCCACCGCCTCTACCAACTTTCCCGAGGGGGGGGTCGACTTGGGCTCACCTGTGAAGGGGGGGAAGGAAGGGGATGGGTACGGTGGGTATGGGAGGAGGAGAGTGAGCGGCTCATACTCACATACCCACATACCCACATACACATACACATATGCACACTACGCACCCGCAGCCGCGCGCGCCGCCCACAGGTCCCTCAGTGCAGCCTCGAACACCGCCGGGAAGTCGTACACGTACGTCACATTATGCCGCCGTGCCGCCAACCGTTTCTGTTGCAGCGGCTCCAGAGGCGGGTACGGCGAGCCAACCACCACGCCTCCCAGCGCGGCCCCACCGACATCTGCAGTCGCTGGAGTGTCGTACATGCTGGTGGCGGTGTGCAAAGCACCGCGCGGTTGGTGCAGATAGCTGTGCTGTGCAAAGTGGGGATGTGTACGTCCATGATGTACGGCAAGATTGTGCGCCTGGACGTGCAGATGGAAGGGCACATGGTGGGAGTGTCGTGCAGGGCTGAGGCCAGACGACCACTCACCCCCGCCACACGCCTGTGCAAGTACGGCAGGGTAGAGCAGCGCCGGGACGTACACGCGCAGTGGTGGTTGCAGACCGGCTGTGGCGGCGTCCTTCGATGTCGCCGCCGTCGGTTGTTGCGGTTGCTCTTGCTGTTGGCTCCGTTGGTACTGCACGTACTGCTGTTGCAGCGCCTCCCGATACACCTCCACGTGCTCCTCGCCTTGCTCGTGTCCTTTCCCCAGAGGGAGGAGGGGAGGGACGAGGAGAGGCCGCGTTGCGGTGTCAGAAGTCAGGTCAAGGGATGGTCGTAAGCGGGGATGATTCCGCTCCCTTAGCATCTGCCTGGCATCCTAACGAGACAACCAACCACCCGCAAATGCACTTCTTACCTCCCCCCTGCCTCTCCCCTCCGCCCCTCCTGCATCCCCCCTCCCCTGGAGCCCTGCTGCTGCATCTGTCATGTCTTTGTGGGTGTCGTCGTCGTCATCGTGTGTGTGTGGGGGGGGGAATGGGTGTCAACCACCTAGCCCGGGAGTTCGCTCTCGCTCAAGACAGATCGCTCTCCGCTCATACACACACGCATACACACACGCATACACACACGCATATACACACGCAGTAATAGCCTTACACGAAGTGTCCTGTATCCTGTCCCGATCTGTCCCGATCTGTCCCTGTCCCCCGCACAACCACAACCCACCAGTGGGCATAGACACCACCACCCGCCACGCGCCCTCCCGGTGAGGCCCCCGCAGCCGGACCTCCCACGTCGACACAGCCGCCTGGCGTAAAGCCACGCCGTGACGCGCCACCAGCGCCGCCGCCGCCGAGCGAAGGGCCGTCGCCACCTTGGCGTCGTCACGGCCGCCGTGGGGAAGCGGCAGCGGGGGCAGTACGGACAGGAAGAGGTGCGCCCAGTCGGGGCGGGCGGCGGCGGCGGTATCGGCGGTGGCGGCCGCAGCGGCCGCCGCCGATGCAGCGGGTGCAGAGCGCTGCAACTCGTCAAGGCAGTTGGTCTGCGGTGGACAGGAGGTCGGGCGACGGAACGAGGACGTTCAGTTCTTGTGGAATTGTGATGTATGGAGTGGTAAATGGAAAGCTTCTCCCCCTGTAGCGGAGGGGTGAGAGCTTCACTCCGATTCTGAATCCGGTTCTAGATCTGGATGTAGATCTGGATCTGGAAACGGTTTTTGTCCCAAGGTTTTCGGGCCCCTTACTTTTTAGCTTCCTACCATCCCCGTGACACTCCCCTGGAGTGCCCTCTCACTCCAAGACCAGTGGCAGCTGATTTCCTCCCTCCGCCTTTGTGCCATTTACCCCTTAGGACCCTTCCTCCTTTCTCTTTCCTCTTCCCCCTGGATAAGCCGGTCCGAGCCCACCAGGGTTTCCTCGAGCTCCTGCATCGCGGCGGACGCCACGGCGTCACCGTTGCCGCTGTAGCTAGCCGCAAGCAGCGCCGGATGCCCCAGACTGCGCACCAGGCCGCGCACAAATAGCCGCCGCAGCGGAGCTGACCTGGCGTCACGTCTTTCAACTGCAGTGTAGAGGTGCCACTGCCGGTTGCGACTGGGCCGGTACATCAAACCGCTGCCGCCGCCTGCTCCGCCGCCGCCGCCGCCGCCTCCAGATGCGGCGGCGCTGAGGCTGGAGAGCTCCAGCAGCGTCGCGGTGATGGGCTCGACGGCGGACATGAACGTGTCGGGCTGGAAGGTGCCGTCAGCCGCGACTGCCGCCGTCGGTGCAGCGGCGGCGGCGGCGGCGACGGAAGCTGATATCCAGCGCCAGCCTAAGCGAAGCGGGCACGCGGTGCTGCCTGGCGCTAGGAAGCTGATGGCGGAGAAGCCTAAGCTGCGCAGCGCCGCCGTCGACGACGTCACCGCCGCAGCCACGGCAGCGGCGGTGGCGCGGCTCTGCTCCACCCCCTGCTCTGCCGGCGGCAGCAATGCATCCAGAGCGGTGTTGTTGCCGGCGGCGGCGGCGCCGTCTACGTTGAAATACATCGGGGTCGGTTGCGACGGCGTACGGCTGTGGCGAGGTGCACCGCCATTGCTTCCGCTGCCACTCGCGGTGGCGACAGCGATATGCAGAGTGCCGACGCCAGCCGCACCACCGGCGTCGTCACGCAGCTTGTCCAGCACGGTGGACATCGCCGTTAGTCCCTGGCCCAGAGACGCCAGCCTATCTAGCAAGAGGAGCGCTGCTAAGCGCTGTGTCGGAGCGGGGGTGTTGGCCGTAGCGGGATCGTCGTACAACCAGGCCGCAATTTGCGCACCTGGCGAGTCGCACCACCATGCGAAACCCAAAGTATATATTTTTGGGAGGGGGGAAGACGAGGGAAAACGAGGGGGGAGGGGGGAAGTCGGAAAAAACTTCTGGTGCTGATACAGGGGAGGAGGGTGTGTGTGTGGTTCTAGAGGTTGTTTAGAGCTAGTAAGCGGCGGCCAAGACTGGGGCTCATGAGCGTGCCTCGGAAGTACGTCGCACTCCCAGTGACGATTCCTTCAGCCATCTCCGTCCCTTTGGCACTGAAGCGCAATTAAAGACCTAAATCCAAAAATGACAGCGCAGCCGCCCCTGTCCCCCCCTGCCCCTCCTCCCGGCCGCACCTCGCAACCCCCACCCTGCGCCCTGCTCACCTTCCGGAGCTGATTGCATGACCGGCTCCCGCAGCAGGAAGGGCGTGTAGAGGCGCTTGATGTAGGTGAGGGCAGCGCGGCGCCTCAGCAGCGCGTGCGACCCAGTGGCATCCACCACCAGGCCCGCAAGTGCGTCCTCGACGGCCGCAGTGGCCCCCACCAGCCTCTCTATCTGGGCCTCCACTCCGGGAACCACGTGCACGCTGTGCGTCGAAGTGGAGAATAACAGAGGAGAGGAGAGGAGAGGTGGAGAGGAGAAGGGGAGAGGTGGAGAGGTGGAGAGGGGGAGAGGGGGAGAGGGGGAGAGGGGGAGAGGAGAGGAGGGGAGAGGCGGAGAGGGGGAGAGGTGAGGAGAAGGGGAGAGGGGGAGAGGGGGAGAGGGGGAGAGGGGGAGAGGGGGAGAGGGGGAGAGGGGGAGAGGGGGAGAGGGGGAGAGGGGGAGAGGGGGAGAGGGGGAGAGGGGGAGAGGAGAGGAGAAGGGGAGACGGGGAGAGGGGGAGAGGGGGAAGGCGATGAAGACGAAACACTACGGACATGGTTGGTGGAGGTCGGGGAGGACCAAAATTTGAAGGGCCGGTTTACTGCAGGTGCTCCCCGACTCAGGGCAGAGGGGTTGGGGCAGCTGAATGGTGCATGTGAGCACCGGGCATTGGAATGATGTGTCCGCATGTATGTGCGCGTGTGTGTGTTCAGGTGGTTCGGAGGTTGAAGCTAGGGTGCCGGTCTCCTCTCCCGCATCAGATCCCGCACCTTATCCAAACACAACCAGCACACAACTTCTGAAACCCCACATCCCACATCCCACACCCTAACCAATCCGTCAAGACGTAGGCAGCGGGGCGATGGCTCCCGTACGGGGCTGACAAGTTCGCAAGGGAATCAGACAGCCGTTACTCCGTCCACAAATCCCTAGGTCCATGGGTCTTATGCCTTCGCACCTGCCGCGTGCGCTGACGGGCAGGCCACTGAAAAGGCCCTCCGCCACCGTACTGCGACGCGCCACCGCCAACCCCCCCCCGCCGCCGCCGCCGCCGCTGGCCCCAGCAGTCCCCATCGCCGTCACCGCCCCCGGCACTGCGCGGGTTGGACTGAAGGGGACAGTCGCTGACGCTGCGGCTGCCGTCGGCGATATGGGCAGCAGCGTTCCGCCGCCGCCGCCGCCGCCGCCCACAGCGCCGCCAGATCCTCCGTCGCTTCGACCTCCCGCAAACATCTCCAGTCCACTAAGTGATCGCGCCACAACAGTGCGAAGATCCGCCAGCAGGCTTTGCTCCTAATTCGGCACAGGAAGGGGGGCGGGAGGTGGGAAGGCGAATAAAACGAACGAAAATGGGGGAAGCGGGGGAGGAGTTACGTAAGAACAGGACGGGAAGGCGTGTATTTGCCGTGTATTTGCGAAACGTGGCACCGTGCAGATGATATATCGTAGACGTGTGCCCCGAGGAGGTCTGGCTAGCCGCGGAAACTGATGGTCCCCACCCAGCTGGCCAGTTGGAGACACAAGTGGAGGGTGCTAGTCACCGGAAGGGAGGAGGTCCCGGCGCATGCGCAGCAGAGGCATAGGAGCAGACAGACCGCAGCTGGGAGGCAGAACAGATGCAGTTTTTCCCCTCGTCGATCCAAGGGATGGAGTCTCCCTAAGCGTCAACAGCCAACCCACCAGCAGCTGCGCTGCCCGCGTAACCAGCTCCCCGGTGCTCGGCCCCGTCAGCGCCGCCAACCGCCGCAGCAAGGGGCGGTACTGGGCCGGAGCGGGTAACACCAGACGCACCATAAGGCCTAGAACCAGCTTGCTTTTGAGCGGGAGGCCCTGGTGGCTCAGCTGCAAAAGGGGGAAGCAGCGGACGACACTGGAAATAGGCCACGCAGGGGGGGAGAGGTTCCGGCCACGACTGCAAAAAGCCTTGATGGCATATGAAGGAGGCTCATAAGCAATGCAGAGCTGGGTTACTGACCTGTTTCCTTGTGCCAACATCGACATACACATACACACACACATACACACATACACACACACATACACATACACACATACACACATACACACATACACACATACACATACACACACACATACACATACACATACACATATACACACACATACACACACACATACACATACACACACACACACATACACACATACACACACATACACACACACATACACATACACACACACACATACACACACACATACACATACACATATGCACATACACACATAGAGGTAGCGAAATGAAGGGATTATAAGTGTTTGGCAGGCCGCACCGCCCACACCAGCCGGGCAAGGCCAACTGAGCGCCCGGGGGCCACCCCAACCCCAGCCCCAGTCGGGTGCTGCCGCGACGTGGCCCACCTATCACCCATCACACACATGCACACATACAAATTGTTGGGATGAGCGAAACATGTATAAAGACAATGCGAAGGAAGAAGAAATACCCTGGAAGGGGGGCGCTTTCCCTTCTAACATTACACATACACATACACATACACATACAGACATACACATACACAGACACAGACACATACATAGACACATATTTAACATACACAAACACACACATTCCCCTCCGATTCTATTACCCCAACCCCAACCCCGGTCAGCACCCAGTTGACGCCACCACGCACCACGAGGTCCAACACAACAGACAGCTTGCCCGCGTGCTTCTTGCGGAGGGCGTCCACCGCCTCCTGGTCGGTAGTGACCCCTGGGTCGCCCGCATCCCGCCGCGCCGCGCTGAAGGCTTCCTCCACCGCCAAGAACGCCTCTAGGAGCTCCGAAACCTCCGACCGGGCGTACGCCTGCGCAACGGCGGGGCAAGTGTGCCAGACAGGTGCGGAGGCGGGGAGGATGGGTGTTTACGCAGAAGGGGAGCGAGTTTGGGGGAAACGGCACAGAGCATGGCTGCTGCCAACGGAACGGCCGGCGAAAGGGCAGCACTGGTTGTGGTCAGTTGCGGGGCTTGAGCAAGCGTGCGCAAGGGTAAGGGTGGAGTGTCGTGAGGGGCTGAATGACTTCAGAAACTGTGCGCGTTGTTTGAAATGGCGAGCACGGAGCATCCCACCGAGTGCCTCTTCTCTCTGCTTGCCTTCCTCCTACAACCCACCCCCTTCCCCCCGCACACACGCATACAGCCCGCACCCCGCACACACGCATACAGCCCGCACCCCGCACCCCGCACACACGCATACAGCCCGCACCCCGCACCCCGCACCCCGCACCCCGCACCCCTTCCCCGCACACACGCATACACCCCGCACCCCGCACCCCGCACCCCTTCCCCGCACCCCGCACAAACACACGCACGCATACACACACCCGCACCCCGCACCTGGCGTCCGCCTGCATGTGCACGGGCTAGACGAAGCAGTGGTTCCAGGGCGGCCTCCAAACCCGCACGATCTGCCGCTGGGATGTCCTGAAAGGTCCAGACCATGCAGGTCGTGTATGGGTGCTTATTCGGGTAACAGCTGACTCGGCAGCACAATGCTTAACCACAAAATCGCACGGCGCGTCTGTTGATTCGTACTGTTGATTCGTACTGTTGATTCGGGCATGAAGCTGTGAGTCGGTGGTTTAGGTGGCGACGGCTCCACTTTCCCCTGAGCTAAAGCAGAGCACTGCAATCGACATGTAGCCGGGTGAAATGAACCAACAACTGAAGTTTATGCACCCCTTATCCCACATACACACCTGCAAGGCACGATCCATCACCTCCGTCACCGCCGCGGCCGGAAAGTCCCCTACGTGGAGTAAAGTCTGCGATCTCTGGCCACCGGGGGGCGACGTCAGCGCCTCCGCGCCCTCCGCAATAGCTTCCCCGCCGTCGCCGCCAAAAGATGCGCCGTCGTCCTCGTCGCCTTCCGCCATAGCAGCAGCGGCCTCCGCCGCTGCCTCCGCCGCATGTACCTCTGCCGCATGTGCCGCCACCGCCGACTCCAGCGCCGCTACCAGCGCTGCCGGCATGCGGCCCCTGACCACCGCGAACTCCGCCGACCACTGCAGCAGAGCCAGAGCTGGGCTGTCCAGGCAAGTGACCAGGTCTTCGACCACCTGCGACCCGGGGGAGGGGGAGGGGGAGGGAGACAAACATCGAAACGCTGGTAATGATCGCTGACGAAGCCAGGACTAACCGTGAAGGATGACTGACTGACTTAAGGGGGAGGGGGAGGGGGAGGGGGAGGGAAACCGCGAACAGAGGGAAACGCAAATGGTTATTAACTACCACCACCACCACCACCACCACCCGGTGATGAAATTGGTTATTGGGAGGGGCAGGGTGGAGGTGCGGATTGGAGAGTGCTAGGCGGTTAACGCGAAGGTTGCGGATTTGGCTGCGCGAAATTGCTGGCCCCCACTGCGCTGTCGGCTATAGAATCCAGCATTCCGACTCCCGCCTTGCCCTCCTACTAACAGACACACATACAAAATTTTAATAATAAAAACCCACACACACACTGCTAACTCATCTCACCTGTTCATATGGCATCACATAACCCGCCAGGATGGACCTGGCGGATTCCACTGCACTTGCCAGAACGGCATCAACGCGGTTGGACAAAATCTGTGTACAAAGGAGAGGGAGGCGGAGGGGGAGTATTATAGACAAGATGAATTGCAGAGGAACAATACACATACACATACACATACACATACACATACACATACACATACACATACAACCCATCAACACATTCTGCCCACACTCCCAGCACGATCCCCACGGCTGGTAAAACAGATCCACCACGGTAACTCTGGGAATACTCGACCTGCGGCGGGCCCAGCTCGGGAAACGTTCCGGGGTATGGTTCCGGAGCGGCCACTTCCGCCCCCTCATCTAGCTCGAGAGACGCGATGAGCTCCCCCGCGTTGAGCGCTCCGCCCTCCGGCACCACCCAGCGGATGACTCCGGACGCCGGGGACAGCAGCGGCATCACCATTTTCATCACCTGAGGGGACCGGACGTGTGTGCGGATGTGCGTGCGTGCGTGTGTGTGTGTGTGTGTGTGTGTGTGTGTGTGTGTGTGTGTGTGTCCGTGTCGCTCCACCACAAGCAGGTGACACTCCTAAGTGTGTAGATTGCTTGAAAGAAACACTTTTTCGCCCGCAAGGAAGGTAACGCAGCTATATGTGCATGACCCGCATGCTCCATACACATACGTGTGTACTCACATATAGGTCTCTCTTATAACCAACACCAACACCAACACCTCAACGACATGTGTTGAAGGATCCAAAGACCCCACCTCCATCTCTCCGTACGGCTGATCCCGTTCCACTCTCCCGCCGGAGGGCACCAGCCTCCTCATGAGCTTTCCCGGCGAGGAGGCTGTGAGGCGGGAGGGGTCCACCTCCGCCGCCAGCAGCACCGTCAGGCCGTTGATGAGCAGCCGGGTGCCGGCGGCCTCGTCCTCGTAGTGCACCACGTGACTCTCCCCGTCCACCTGGTGGGAGCCGGAACACGAGGAGTATGACAGCGGGGGAAAGATGAATAAACGAGACATGATACCGTTGACAGTGGGGAGGGAGGGAAGGGAGGCCTGGAAAGGAGAGAGAGAGAGAGAGAGGTGAAGGTGGATGAACAGGGGAGCAGGGGAGCAGGGAATAAAACGAAACCCGCGTGACAGTTATGGATGAAACAAGGTATTTAACAGAGAAAGTGAACATCGCGAACAGAAAGGTTGGGAAGCGGATTGTGACAGCGGGGGTGGGGGGAAAGGGGGGCGAGCGGCTGACGCCAGGACGTCCCCGTCCCCGTCCCCGTCCCCGTCCCCGTCCCCGTCCCCGTCCCCGTCCCCGTCCCCGTCCCCGTCCCCGTCCCCGTCCCCGTCCCCGTCCCCGTCCCCGTCCCCGTCCCCGTCCCCGTCCCCGTCCCCGTCCCCGTCCCCGTCCCCGTCCCCGTCCCCGTCCCCGTCCCCGTCCCCGTCCCCGTCCCCGTCCCCGTCCCCGTCCCCCACCTGCATCAGGAACCCCCCGTCGCCCATTTTCCGGTACGCCACCTCGACGGAGCTGCCGTTGAGCGCCACTGCCGCCCGACCCGTGCCCCGCCGTACCAGTGTCACGGCGTACTTGAAGCCCTCAATCACCTGAACGGGGAGTGCGGGCGGCGGAGGTGCGCTCGGGGGACGTTCGGGGCGCCCAGAGCCAATTGGAAACCCCGTCCATCTGTAACTAGCACCACCATCACCACGGTTTGGACGCGTCCACAAATGGACCGCAAAGAGCGGTGTGCGTGGAGGTGCTGGGGCGTGTGGAGATTCGGAGCCGTTCATGGCCGGATCACGGGAGAGGGAGCAAAGATGACGAGACAGTAACTGTAACAGCAACAGTAACTGTGACGGTCCAATCCAGACCCCATGCACATGTTCGGTTAATAGGCGGAAGACTTGGGGGAGAAGCCGGGAGGGGGGGAGAAGCCGGGAGGGGGGAGAAGCCGGGGGGGGAGAAGCCGAGGGGGGAGAAGCCGGGATGGGGAGGAAGCCGGGATGGGGGAGAAGCCGGCAGGGGGGGAGAAGCCGGGGGGGGAGAAGCCGGGAGGGGGGAGAAGCCGAGGGGGGAGAAGCCGGGAGTGGGAGAAGCCGGGAGGGGGAGAAGCCGAGGGGGGAGAAGGCGGAGGGGAGAAGCCGAAGGGGAGAGAAGCCGTGGGGGGGGAGAAGCCGTGGGGGGAGAAGCCGAGGGGGGAGAAGCCGGGGAGGGGGGAGAAGCCGGGAGGGGGAGAAGCCGAGGCCACAGGCGTTAAACCCAATCCCTGCGTCGCCTTTTCTAGGCAAGGAAAAACAGGAGTAAGAGAAAGAGGAGTTGCGCGGGTCTGCGGGCAACATATCATCCTGTAGGAAACCAAACCTTGTACAGCCTCCAACGGCCAACGGCCAACCTCCAACAGCTAACCTACCATGGTATGCTCCATGCGGGTGAGGCTGATCCCAGGCGGAGGCAGTTGGCCCTTCGCCAGATAGCCTAGGTACTCGGAACTGGCGGCAGCGACCGCCGCAGCGGACTTCACCACCGCGCCTGCCAATGGGGCCGGGGGGAGGGGAAGGAGGGGAAGGAGGGGAAGGACGGGGAGGAGGATGAGGGGGAAGTCGAATAAAACGAATCCTGGTGCTGATACTGAAGGCAGGGGGACTAGCCGTGAGGGTCGAATGTTTTTTGGGGGGGTATAGACGGATCGTTGCCGAATGGGTTTAGATGGGATGGTATCATCCTGAGTCCCAGAACCACCTGGATGAGAAGATGGTGTCTTGAGCCCTAACCCACCCTAGTCCCCATTTCTCTTTCCTTCCCCGCCCCGCCGTCTTTCAACCCTCGCCGACAACCACCTTCCACCAACCCTAGCTCAACAACCGTTGCTAACCAAGGAGCTGTGTACAAACTCTGTTTATGTAATTACTTAAATTATTATTTTTCTCATATTATCGCACGTTTTAGTTATTTCTTGACACAGAGCCGCCTCCCTCCCAGTGCTACCTGGCTTCCGATCAACGGCCCCCATCATTCCTCTCCTGCTCAATACCCCTCCTTCCCCCGGCAATCGCTCCCCCCCCTTTCCTTCCTCGCACTCCCTTACCCCACTTTCCCCCACTTCCCCACTTCCCGCATACCGGCAATGACGGAGATGTGCCAGGGGGGCCGGCCTGGCTTAACCCGCGCCGCGATCCGCGAGTCCAGCCAGCCGGTGTGTATTGAGTTGTTGGTGACCTCGGGTGACGCCAGCAGGTCCAGCACGTAGTCTGTGGTGGTACGGATCTCCCCCCGCACCACCACGCCGTCACGCAGGGCGGCGGCCATGGCACGGAGAGCGGCCTCGCGGGTCTCACCACGCGCGAAGAGGTGCCCGAACTGAGGATGTGGGTAGTTGGGGGTGGGGGTGGGGGTGGAGGGTGCAAATGAAATGGAAATGCAGGTCGGTCTTTTAAGAATATCTGTCCTCCGTGTCCGCGGGCATATATTCCTAGGCTTCCCGCTTTACCGCGGCCCCACTTACCCACCAGCTGTGTCCCATGCATCCCCCTGTGCACTCTCTTCCCTCGTCCTACTTCCCCCCCACCCCGGCTCTGAGCTGCAGCTACAGCTCCCTGCTTTTCCACGTCCTCTCCCTCCGCTCCCGCCTCCTCTCCCTCCCTGCCCACCTCTCCTTGCCCTCCTCTCCCTCCCCCCTTCCTCTCCCTCCCCCCTTCCTCTCCCTCCCCGCCCTCATCCGTACCTGCGAGTCGCTGTACTGGTGGATGCCGCCGCCGCTCTTGACGGAGAAGTAGCCCCACACGTCGGGAGTGGGCCTGAAGTGGAGCTCGTCGATGCGGCCCGCAGTGGGCTTGAACCCGTCAGCCGCATCCTCCGCCGTCACACGCACGGCGACCACGTGACCCTCGGGCGGCCGCTGCGGGGTCGTTTCCGGGTCGAAGGGCTCGGCGGACTTTGGGTCCTTGCCGTACAGCGTCCGGATGTACGGGATGCGGGTTAGGGGCACACCCATGCCGATGAGCAGCTGACAGGCGGGCAGGTTGACTCCGGTGATGCCTTCCGTCACCGGATGTTCGACCTGCAGAGGAGCCCCAGGTTCCGGAGCGTGCGGTGTGATGAGGGGGATGAGGGGGATGAGGGGAATGACGGGGGACATTGAGGTCCATGCACAGCATGACGCGCGGAGGGCCATACTCCCCTGTGTATGTGGAGGGCGGGGCAGCAAATGAGTATTTCGTAACGAAACTAAGATGCGTGGGGACCGCGCGGGGCCCCAGGGGGTTGGAAGGGAAATAAGCCAGCCCTAAGTTAACAGTGATGGTACTAAAGTGCTGGTACGAGGACTAAACGTGAAGGGGAGGGGGGAAGGGGGACAGGCAAGAAAACGAGTCCTGGTACTGCTACTGAAGAGCACTACAAGTCTGTGAGAGGTGTTCGGGTGCTGGTGGCGTTGTAAGTGCGGGGTCGGGTGGGCGGCTTCCGGAACTCATTGCCAATATTCGCAGCTGGATCACAACTCACTGCCCCCAAGCACTCACCTCCACGGCGAGTCTCCCACCGAACCCCTCCCGCACCTGCAACCGCGGATTGAGCTCCAGGAAATAGTACTTTTGCTCGTCAATGCAGTACAGGTACTCCACGGTTGCGGCCCCCACGTATCCGACCAGCCGGGCAAGGGCGCGAGCACAGCGTTCCATGTCGCGCAGCACGTGCTGGGAGGAGGAGAAGGGGGGGGCGGGTCCCGGCGAAGAGAGGATGAGGATGGAGCGGGGAAAGGACAGACAGACATGGGGGGGGTGCGGGGGCGTCGAGTATTTCGCCGTATCAGGATACTTGTCGGACACAAACACACACACGTATATACACATACACATACACACACCTGCGGTGCGGCCGTGACGGGCCCCTCCTCCACGATCTTCTGATGGCGGCGCTGAACGGAGCAGTCCCGACTGAACAAACTTACCACATTGCCCTGAGCAGCAGCAGCAGCAGGTCGAAGGGGGGATCGAGGAGGGCGGTCCAACAAGACCACTTCTCATAATCAGAAATGTACTTGGGTGGGTGACGAGGGATGCGATGGAGGCGTCTTGCCGCTCCTAAAGATACCGCTCCTAAACGCTGTCAGCGTTCCCGAATGCACCCCCGTCATCAGCACACCGGACAGCCCGCGCTCGGCCGCCGCCAACCATCAACATACAACCTTGTCTCCCTCTCCCTCCCCTTCTCTCTCTCCCTCCCCTTCTCTCTCTCTCTCTCTCTCTCTTCTCTCTCTCACTCTTCTCTCTGTCAGTCAGTCAGTAAGTCAGCGGTTCGAAGCAGCGGCTCACGCTCTCACTCCCGACTTACGTAAATGTCACACAGCAGCTGCACCTCCAGGTGGCGACTGGCAGGGGCGAGCTTCATGGCGAATATGGGCGATCCCGGCACCTCACCCGCAACCTGTTTGAACACCGACCGGACCTCCTCGTCCGAAGAAACCTACGTGATCATTCAGTGGTAGGGATGGGGGGAAGGGTTAGTCGAAGAAAACGAATCCTTGGGGGGAGGCAGTGAGGAGGGGGCGAAGGGCCAAGGAGGGAGAATATATGAGAGAGATCGGGTGCCTGCTGCTGCTGCGATTTTAATCAGACCAAACAACAATTTTACTGACCGTGAGGCGACGGGGATAGACGGGCAGAAGGGACCGGAGACACGCACCCAATCTTCATGCGCATGCTCCGATGTTGTGTACGACCTAAACGAGTCCGCACGTCGATGTCGCTAATGTCGGTTTCGTGAGCACTCTATTATTGAAGGTTACGAATCGAGCGATGTGTGACACACGATTGGGAGGGTGATAGGGAAGGAGCAAAACCTGACCCTGGGCTACACGTGGCCTTGTACCTTGGTTATACTTGGGGAGTAACGTGGAGCATGTGTCGTTCACGGGGGGAAGGGGGTGTTGTTGGGGATAATCACTCGGCCCTCGCGGTATTACTTTCTGGGCTCTTGTTCTCTCTCAAGAAGACAGAAGCTACACCGCGAGGGCCAGGCTCTTTCCTTTCCGACAGGCCTTGAGGAAGGCGACCACCCCACCTCCCAACACGCATCCGTATGGATGCACTCCCGGTAGCACTCCCGGTTGTCCTGGTCCTTTTCCCAGTGCCCCTCCCCCTCCAGCGCCCCTCCCCTCCCCCCCTCTCCCTTCCCCCCTCCTCCCCTCAAGCGCCCCTCAAATTTGCTTCGGACCCCGCAGAATGTCTGTTCGCACCTTCCGGATGCCTTTGCCGCCACCTCCCCACGACGCCTTGAGCATGACCGGGTAGCCCACCTCCCTGCAGGCCGCCACCGCCGCCTCCAGGTCGTCGACGGGTATACACGCGGCCGAGTAGATCGCGGGGGGAATAACCCCACCTTTACACTCCTCCACAGACACGGCCACGTGGCTGCCGCTCCAGGGAAGTGTGGGAACACCGGCCGCCTGAGCGAGCAGCGTGGAGCCAATCTGCGACGGACGGGGCGGGGAGGAAAGGCGATGGAATTGAACATACACGAGACCTGGTACTGCTGCTGTTGTTCTGAAGCACACAAATTCCTAACCAACCAACACCCCGACCCCATCACTACTAGCACCCGCACCCGTTGATACAACAACTGGGTGTAGGTCTGGTAGCGGAGGGCAGCGGCAGCCTAGAAGGAAATGTGAATGTACGGGTCTTTAATAAGATTAGTACTACATTATAGAAACACAAGATTACCAAACGCAAAAGATTTGGCTGGAGTCTGGAGTCTGGGTGTTTTCCTCCCGGAGATCGGGTGGAAGAACGCGCTTCCATGCGTTACCACCAGGAAGCAGGAGACATGGAGGCCACAGCTTAATGAGCTGTGGAATAACTCGTGTGTATGACCCTGTACGTCGTCGTTTTAAACCTGTCAGGACGGGAATCTCCCCTCCTGCGGGACCACCGCTCCAACAGCCGCTCAATGACGATAAGTCCACGATCTTCCCGCTCGGAAGGAGGAGGACGAGGACGAGAGGGAAGCGGAGACCTCCACCACCTCCAGCACCAACTTAACGCCGCATGCACTACACACCCAAGCGCTCCACGGTCTTCCCGCACACGCTGCCGCCCTCCCCGTTTAGTTGTGTACCCACAACTCTTGGCTCCCCTTTCATTTCATCCCTCTCAAAAACACACCCTCCCAGTTCCCCCCTTCCAAATTCTTCCCCGACACGGTGCACATACACCGACACGCGCCACGCCCTCACCTTATCCCCGAGTGCTGCCATGGGCCCCGCAGGCGGCCCCAGAAAGCGGATGCCATGTGCGGCCAGCGAGGCCGGCATCTCCGGGTTTTCCGATGCGTGTCCCCTGACCCCACGTAGACATGTATGTATTGGTGGAGTGGATAGGGGCCCCGGGATGAGGGGAGGAGAAGGGAGTCAGGAATCAGGAAAGAGCGCATGGGGTGCAGTGATGGGCCGCAGAAAGGGACGCTGGAGCTGAAGAATACTGCCCCTCCCCGGCAGCAATGGCTGTGTGGAGCCCGTCCCCGGCAGGAAGGTGGAGCCAGGCATTCAGCATGGGGGCCGGGCTTCTCAAAAGATGACCCCCGTGGGTTATCTATACGCCATGGGGGCAACACATGCCGACAACGGGCATGTCACCGACAGGGCTTCTAGAAACATATCAGCCTGAATGGGCGTGCCGCGTGAACGCCGTAACATACATACCTCATACATACCTAAGTCACCTTGGCTTAGGCCACAAAGACCTCTTCGGTCAAGTTTCAAGTGGCAACACTCATCTCCTGCCCGTCCCCTTCCTCCTCTTTTCCTCCCCCTCCCACATACACAACACAAACACCGCGGTCGGCACCTGTTGCCCCATGCACATGAGGCGATGTTCGCCCCGGGATATTGTCTCGACGTTGTTGCCTAGTTTTCCGACATCCAATAGCGCTGATGGGAGCACCCCGCTAAGCATTCCAGGTAGGAGCCGCTTTGGATGGCAGTGGCCTGACTTGGCACCCTAAACCCCCCCCTCGCGCCCTCCTCTTCCCCCTCGACTTCCACCAATATACCCTCTCCTAGATCCGACCGGGCCCTGACCAGGGTAGGGGTTGCACCCACCATCCCGGCCATACTGCGTCCACCCCTGCCCTCTGGGCAATCTGCAGAATCAACTCCACATTAGCGTAGTTGTTGTTGTTGGTACCACCGGGAACCTAAAAGAGCAACAGTGATTGAGGTGATTGCACGTGGGTGGGGGGAGGGGCTGTTGGGGCTTATGCGTGTTGGGGCTTGCTGCGTGTGCACTGCTTGGAGGTCAGCCTAACAGGTAGGTGCTCAATGAACCCAGTCTCCAGCGAACACGCGCACTCTCTTCTCCTCGTAAAACCACTTATTGAAACAGTTGACTAGGTTCCTAATCACAGTACCCTCCCCTCATCAGCCTCAAGGGATCCTCCCCTTCCCTCCCACGCCCTCCTTATGCAGCACTCCCAACAGCAGCACCGGGTCTCGCCCACATCCATCTTCCCAGCTCCCACCCCTTCAACACGAAAGGTCTCCACCGCCTTTTCCGTGCATGCATCCTCCTCCGGTATCCTCTTCTTCTGGGCGCTAGGTATTCCCTGCGTTCCCCGGCTGCTGCCGCAACTGGGTCCCATCTGCCTCCTCTACCGCACCTCCACGAACTGGTCCGCCATCGCGATGTGCTCCGCGTTCACGCGCATGTCATCCGGAGTGGCCAGCGCCACCAGGCTCACCGCGCGGGCGGCCCCCAGCGCCTGAGAGGCCCAGGAACGCACACTGCGCATGAACTTGACCGCCGCTAACCCGTTGTTGGCGACCAAGACACTTCAAAGGGGGAAGTGGAGGGAGGGAGGGAGGCAAGGAGGGAGAGAGGGATGGAGAGGGATAGGGAGGGATAGAGAGGGATAGAGAGGGATAGGGAGGGAAGGAGGCAGGGCGGGTGGCAAACCCGATGAGGAGAAGCTGCTTCACGGTTCCTGCGCTCGTGCCGACCAAAGATGGGGGCCCCTCTCAACCTGGCTACCTCCCTCGACCTCAGCCCCACCTGTATATGGGCCTGTCACCGCCCAACTCCGTCACGTACTCCTCTAGCTGTTTGGACAGCGAGGGTATGCGGCGGGGGGCTCCAGCTCCCCGACGCGGCGCGGAGGCGGCCTGGCCCTGGAGCAAGGAGTAAGACAATAAGGTGGCCGTTGGGCCGCTCGTCCCAACCTGAGGACTGCAGGGATGCGGGGAAAAAGGACGAGGGAAGAGGATGGTAAGTGCACGTAAAGAATTAAGCATTAGCGATTGGGCACTGACGGCTTTCAACCACCAAAGGGGCGGATGAGATTGGCAGTGCATGGGGCACGAGAAGTATGCCGAGGCCGAGCTCCAGAACCATGTTTGGGTCAACCCTTTGCTCGATCCAGTGCCCTCCCGTGGCAGCGTATACATCTTCCAAATGGAGTCAAATGGGACAAAGGCCAGAGGGCTGAGTACACGAATTCGGAACGCAACAGGGGGCCCGGATTGGCTGGGCGAATCCGCATGTTGTGCCTGATCAGCACCCGCATGATCGGGGCTAGGGAAGGGAGGTTGCATAGCACTAAGCGCCACACCCAAGCTGTGTGGTGGTGCTGGTGGGCTGGTGCCGGGCTGGGGGCTGGCATTGAGCTATCGGCGGGAAAACGTAGTGTAAGAATACAACGCCCTGCTGTGGGACTGCTGCAGCAATGTGAAGGGACTGCTTAGAGGCCTTATGGCGGACATGGGCGTGCTTCGACGGGGAGGTGGAAGAGCAGGTCTCACGGGGGGGGGGCAATGGCGACGTGCTGACGAGATAGAGGGGGAAATTGATCTTCGGAAGAGTAGGAATTCTTGCGGGTAAGGCCCAGTATTGCCCCCGGAAATTGGGCAGCCAACAAGTAAGAGGCTAGAGCGGCACAGGCGGTGCTTTGTCCGTGCTCAGTCAGTCGATCAGGGCCATGTGGTTCGTGTTAGGAGATCCGATTGGAAGTGAGACAAACGGCGAAGAGAGCCATGGATTGTGGAGTGCGGCCGCAGTAGCTGCAGGCCTGCGACGGCTACAGCTTCATTTAGGTCTGACACAGTCGCTTCGACGGAAGCTGGAACTCCGTGTTTTCATTTCGGTGATGGGTGCAAAGAGGATTTATTGCCCCGCGAGAGATCTGTGGAGGCTGCGCGCCGATGATTGACGGTGGCCCATGGGACGTTGCATGACAGCTGGCGCGCTGGTTTGAAGAGCCCGTCCCACGAGTTTGTCTTAGTTCCACTGCCGCCACTACAATGGACTCTGGTGAAGTGTTTGGTTGAGATTGCACCCGCACTTACCCATCGCCAAAGGAGCCTGCCGCCGTCACATGGGTCCCCCCACCACTACGTCTAGTAGCGAGCTGAGCCGTGCCACCGCCTTCCTCAGCCCGACCATCACCAGTCATCGTCCGCTATGCTGAAGCCCTGGAAGAGCTTGGAGATGTGGAGGACAGATCGCCAGGGAATGATATACGGATTGCAGCTGTCGCAAACTTGTTACGATGTAATGCCCTCCTAGGGTGGACAATATGATCATACGCCGATCGACACAAACGATAGGTTTTGTAAACTATAGGTATACAAGTCCGAGGATTTGAATATTACAGCTGCGATTGATGGCAAAGGTTGGCAAGCAAACCGCGGGACGTTCGTTCGCTTCTTGGATGAGTCGAATAGAATAATTCACAATTCTAACATTTAAGCCTTTCTTTCACACAACTCGCCTATCAGAGACATACGTTAACCACTCAATCATTCGTCCACGAACCGTACGAGATGAGTTTACCTCTAATATCCGAGGTTTGAATCACTGTCAGCTATAAAGTGTACACGTGACGACACGCATCGAAACTAGACGATGTCATGAATCCTAGCAGGATAAACGATGTCATGAATCCTAGCAGGATAGTAGTTGAACTTTTTATCATGTTGTTCCAGTGTCCTTGTTTGGAAATTTGTTTCATTAAAACTTTGGCATTACAACTTGCATACAATTCAAAACTCCATTGTTATTTTTGAGTCCACCACATTGGTTTTAATCCTGCGTCGTAGTGGAGGTGAAGTTGGGATGCGTTGGCGGGACGTTACATTTCATGAGAACTAACGACAGCTTCAAAGATACGGATTAATTTCCGACATATACCATTGCATCTATTATGTCATAAAATTGCCTTTGTGCCAGAAACAAGGAGCAATTGCGGGGCCCGCCCCATGGGACATGTGCCGCTCCGGAAAGAAAGCCTTGTCAGAATCCTTGGCCGGCCTACAGCCGTACAGACCCTCCCGTGCTGGATACGCCGGCAGCAAACCATGAAATGTTGCCACGCGACTCCCATACAGATGTAACAGATGAGAGTGATTACAAAGCCGTCAAAATCGCCACAGTGTATGACCATCGTCTACCGCGGACGGGTGGTGCTGCATTTACCCTTTAATGAACTGGGGCAAGGACGAAGGCCCGACCGGGGTGTCCCAGACGTACAAGACTAGATAAAGGCTGTTCAGCACGGCCTCCACAATGCAATAGCAACGAGCCACGCTCGTTGTTCACATCACCTTGCCAGGCGGCGGACACGCAGCCTGACTTCGCGCCGTGTAACAGTATAAGGCCTCTGCGAATCCGTTGTCATAAAGTAGTGCGTTTCACCGCACACATGCAGATCTGAAGCTAGTGTTCGTTCCCATGTCTGTTATGGCCCTCCTTTACGAACTAATTTATGAGACGCCACATAGCCGTGCAGCTTGTACGTCACGCTGAGTGACCGATTGGCCGCCCAGCGAAACTCCCCGGCTCAGCTCACCTTCAATACATACTCCTGCAGTTCTTCCGCCGCCGTAGCCGTACGTCCTGCAGTCGCCAGGGTGCCTGCCAAACCCGCCCATTCCGCTTTCCTGCGTGAAATGAGAAGTGTTCTGCGTTGGACGGCGTCCTAACAGTACCAGCGCATTTAGAGCAAAGATCATCATCCTCACCATCATCATAGCCGTTATCATCGTCAGCATCATCATCAGGCAATGTTCCCTGGTACAGCTGATCTCGTGGGTACGTCTCACTGCGGCGGCGCCAGCAGGCTCGAAGATACCTCTGCAGCGGCGCCGCCACTGCCGCCGCCGCCACAGCCGCCGCCTCAACAGCAACAGGAGCAGCAGCAGCAACCGCTGCCGCCACACGGCGCATCATTGTCATCCGCGTCATCGTCTGCATTACTATCCGCACCGGCACGTTCCACATTGCCACCGGCAGTATCCGACGGTCCGTCTACATCGCAGGCGTGGACAACACAACAGCGGCAGCAGCAGCGACACCGCCACCTGCATCGATTGAAAGAGCAGCATCATGATCCGCGCTACCAACAGCAGGCCCCGCCCCTCAACCTGGGTCAGGGGAACGTGAACCTCGGCGGATTTTGCAGTGGAGTGCAGCGAGTCTGGTCGGAAGGGGGGGATGCCCAGCAAGGGGATGCATATGACGTCACAAACAACCATCTGCCGTGCAGGCCGCAGCCACCGCCATACCAGGAGCAGCACAACCATCACCACCAGCACCAGCACCAGCAGCAGGAGCACCAGCAGCAGCAGCAGGCCCTGGCGCCCTCCGCCCTTCGCGCAGTGCCAGGCTGTCACGTTCTTGGTCAGGCGACCTGTGACAACCGTGGCCTTAGCGGGGTGCTGGCGACTGCAGCTACGGTGCTGTTGTGGTGTGTTGCGGCTGCAGCGGCGGCGGCGGAGCACCAATTGGACTCGGCGGTAAGGCGCGGCGTTGCGCTGCTGGACCTCTATCGCCGCAACCGCGAGGACGAACGCACCGCGGGCCTTCAGGATCTCCCCGGTCTTGGAAGGGGCCTGGAGCCGCTTGGTAAGGTTCAGGATGGCAGGGGGGCGGCAGCGGCGGCCGAGACAACGTCAGCCGGGAAGGGTGAAGTTGTCTGCACCTCCCCATCGGCCAGTTCCGCTACATCGTGCCCTGATGGCTATGGCGAGAGCGGTGGCGGCGGCTGCGGCGGCTGCCCCGCCCCTACCGCGATGGGTCCTATCACTGCCAGTGAGTCAAAATTTCCCCTTTCCCCTCCCCCCGTGTTTCTGCTTCTTCTCCTGCTACAATTAAGCAAATGCAAATTGAACTGACAGGAGCTTAACTTCCTGGGAATTACGTTCATCTTTACCCTCGCCCTCCTCGCTTCCCCCCTACTTCTGCTTCTTCTCCTGCTGCAGCTCGTTCATCTTTACCCTCGCTTCCTCCTGCGCCGATGATCTCGTCACCTGAAGTCCGGACAGCTGCCCATACCGCACGGAAGGGGCAAACAGAGACACAGACGGAGCGCTCGTGCCAGAGCTCTATTGCCGTTGCGAACGCGTCTTTCCGGACTGGGGAACAACTGGCTGCGTCCGCAGAGAATGCTGCCGTGGAGGCTGCGGCTGCACATGGGCCTGGAGGCATGGCCGCCTCCTATGACCCTTATGGTGACGACGAAAACAGCGACCGCAGGGCTAATGGCGACGATGGAGGAGGCAGCACCGGCAGCAGCAGCTGCTGCAGGCAGGCCAGGGGATCAAGCAGCCTGGTGGGCGCGGAGAGGAGCTCTCCTGCGCTCTATCGCTCACCGTTCACGCATGCAGCACTCAGCATCAAGGTACGGCAGCTATACGACGTACGGCTTGTGTTGTTAAGCTGCGTCCCTGCATTCATGCATGCATCTTTTGGCGACTGAGACTCCTTAGGTCAGGAAAGGAACATTTGATGTGGACCTGGCTCGTCAAGGGCCGGTCAGAAAACCAGACGGGGGTTTTAACGTTCGTACGGCTTTGTGTTGCTAAATAGCCGGAGGGAGTCAAAGTACGTTTCAAAACCTCAATCTCAAGGGAGGTGCGGTAAGATACAGATCGGCTCAAATCAGACCAGATCAGATCGGAGTAAATCTGATTTCCCAGACCAGATCAAACCCAGACCAGATTACAACATCACATTATGAAAATATTATACTATATGGATATAGTATGAGAACAATCAAATCCTCCAATCACAATCCTCCAACCATAATGGTGGATCACCTGGGTCAGTGCTTTGACAGGTCCCGGCCCCACACCCACATCTCCCGCGATCTTCACAGCTGCTTGCTGGGGGTGTCACCCCACGCGTGCCTGCATACTACAGGTGACTGATGTGGGCGAGGTGGCCTTTGAGGAGGCATGTGTCTCTTTACAGAGCGCCGCATTACGGGCAATTGAGCTGCTGCTCGGAGGCGCGGTAGATCTGGCTCCAGAGGAGGCGGCGGCGGCGGCGGCGGCGGCGGCGGGAACGATAGCAGAATCCCGAAATAGCGACCGGGAGGGAGCGGCGTCTGAGTGTCTTGTGGCAGTGGAGACTCGAGAGCCCAGCGCTCAGGATGCGGCATTTGAGGGATGCGGCCTCCGCGGAAACGGCGGCGGCAGCGGCGGCGGCGGTGGTGCACGTGACTGTCATGATGCACATGAGCTTTGTGCCAACGTTTTCCGATCTGCGGGGGCTGAATGTGGCGATGGCTTCAAAGACGATTGCCCTGGCGGCTCGGGTCACGGTGGGGACTGCGAGGGCGCCGCTGGTGGCGGACATATCAGCGGTACGCAGTACGGTGTATGCAGCACAACCCTGGGCAATGACGGAGCGTACGGCAATAGAAGCGAGAACACCGAGGGCAGTATTATTGCCAGAGGCTGCATAAGAGGCGGCGACAGCGTCCGCGCTGGTGTTGTGCCGTACCAACTGAGGGTGTTGACACTGCAAGGTTGTATTCACCTGGTGATACAGGTGCAGGTGGGACAGTACGCAGCGGCAGTGGGGCACGGCGCCGCTGCCGCCGCAGCCGCCGCCGGCCCTGCAGCGCCAGCACCACGGTGGTTCCCCGCGTCAGGTACGGCACCTGTGACCGCCACCGGAGGAACCGGGGCAGCATCCTGGGGCCCAGCGCGGCAGCAAGCTGCAGGACCAGGTCTTTCAGCCCAGGTGCAGCCAACAGCGGGGGAATGGGTTGACACCGCCGCCAATCCTGACGGCCCTCTCCGTACGGAGCTAGTACGACATCTAATGAGCATCCTGCTGCCTGCTATAAGTTCCGCCGTAGAGCAGTGGAAAATGGCGTCGCGGGCAGCGGCAATAAAGGAGAGATCCGGTGAAGGTGGAGAGTCCCACACGCAGCCGCCAGCGCCCTTGCAATTGCTACAGCCGCCACTGAATCCATCGCTACAGCCGGAGGTTAGTCGGCTGCCAACACCGTCGGATCTGCCTTCTCCTACTTTAGCGGCACCAGGGCTGGCGGCGGCGGCGAGTGGGACCAACCTAGTCGCGCGGCTGGCCGACTGGCTACAGCCAGCAGCGGCCGGCGTTGCTGCTGCTACTGTCGCCGCCGCTGCTGGTGCCGTCATCGATGGGGCGAAGGGAATATCGGACACGCATGGCACTCAGCCTGGACCGCCGCAGCATCAGCGGCTGGCGCGCGTGTTTGCGGAGCCCACGGATGCGTCGCCGTACTTCGAACCGCCGACCAATCATCTGATTTCGGACGAGGCCGGCACATCGACCCATGGGACGGCCGTGAGCCGTGAGCCCGTACTTCAGGAGATGTGGACGACATTGGGTTCTACCACCGACATAACGACACGCCAGCCGTACGGGGTGGGACTAGCGGGAGGCATCGTGTTAGCGCCGTCGGTGGCCCCGGTCGTCTCTTTGCGGCGGCTGCCACTGCCGCCGTCGGCTCGGCGCTCGTGGGGTGGCTCACTCGCTGATTCCGTCGCTTCTCTTTCATACACATGGGCTTCGGACATCACCGCGGGCACATCACACTCCGTTACGAGTTCTATTGCCGCAATGACGATGATGGCGGCGGCGACGTCAGCAAACGGCTTGGGCAGCGGACCCGGCGGTAGCTCCATGAGCACTGAACGTCCGGTGCTTGTATCCTCGCTTTTATCGGAATCTTCTTTTGATGAAGTCGGCGTCAAGGATGGCGGTGAATTTACAGCCGCCCCCGTTGCTGCTGCTGTTCCGGAAGCGAAGGCGGCTTCGGAGATTGGAGGAAGGCCATCGGAACCATTGCTAGCCTTCCTGGAGCCGCCTGTGATAGCCCTGTTGCGGGTGCGCTGAAGGGGGGGGGTGGCGGCTTGGCTGCAACCGCTGCAATCCCGGGAGTGGGTAGGTGGCTGACGGGGCAGGAGGTAATCCGAAGAAGCTGCTTACCAGCTGCCTAAAGGTCCCGAAACATTAATTTGTACGAACAACCTTAGTTCGAAGGTAAGGAGGAAATGGCGGCGGGGGGCTTTGCGAAGCGCATGGGCTAATTGGGAATTGAGTGAGGCTCCTGCGCCCCGCCCCGCCCCGATGTAGTCATGTCCGGCTGATGCCAGGTGCAGACCCTTTCTGTCACTAAATGGTGAGCACATTGCAGCAGAGGACTCTTGCGAGATGTCGCCTGCTTGCTGTGCCGACAGCTCTCGCAGTTCTTAGACGCCTAGGCTAGCGATACACATGTTTGTCAGGGGCGCCGTGACTGCCCATCCCGCTGGCACCGGGTGGGTTTTCCTTCCTTTCCTTCCTTTCCTTCCTTTCCTTCCTTTCCTTCCTTTCCTTCCTTTCCTTCCTTTCCTTCCTTTCCTTCCTTTCCTTCCTTTCCTTCCTTTCCTTCCTTTCCTTCCTTTCCTTCCTTTCCTTCCTTTCCTTCCTTTCCTTCCTTTCCTCCCTTTACTTGGCCTTCCGTCGTTGTCTGTTGTTCTGTTATGTTGGGGCCGCTTCCGACTATTCTTAGTTCCAGATATAGCTTTATGCCGCGTCCCCTTTCCCCTTTCACCCTCGTCTTATTGCCTTCCCCTTCCTGCCCCGAGCCTCTTTGAATACAGGCCGCAGACACGCGTCCTGTCGTATCGGAGTGTATGATGCATGTATTCCGCCGCAGGCAGTGGGGCCAGCCGCTGCTGCCGCCGCGGTCGCCCCCGCCGCGGCACCCTCAGCAGGGTCATTCTTCAGAGCCCCCACGGGCGGTGCGCGTGGTGATGCACCAGAGGGGCCAAGTGATGTTGGACCAGGAGGCGCAGCTGTGGGACAGCGAACAACAGCACGGAGAAGCGGAGGAACAGGTGATACAGCCAGCACCGGGAGTTATGCCAGTAGTGCTGGAAGGAAAGGAGGTGATAGGGGCGGCAAGGAGGCTGGCGGAGTACTACTGCTGTGGCACTATAAGGTGCGTCCTTTTTTACCGGTGCAGAGGTAGCTAGACCTGGACCTCCTCAAGTGGCTCTCTGTAGACACGGCACACGGCCTATCAAAAGCGAGAAGATGGGCTGGGGATCCCTCCATGGGTCCCCCCTTTTCCTTTTGCTTCATGTCCGGATTTCTATTGGAATATCGAATGGGGCTGTTGCAGCAGGTCAGGTCAATTATGACAGACAGGCAAAAGACAATTAAGAGACCGAAACGGACCTTTCTGCTCTCCCTAGTGTCCCTCGGTAGTCGGTGTAAATAAACCCATTCCACAGCCGCGCCTCACCCGTGTTAGGCTTGGCCTGGAGCACTTGGTAGAAGGCCCCGCGTTCCTGTTGGTGTTGCCGCTACGGCCGCCCTCGCCCTCGCCTTCTCAAGCGCCATCGCCCGGGTACGCCTCCTACAACAGCAAGATCACATGTCAGGAGGCCTTTCTGTTGATGCCGCTGTTGGTGGTTCCGGAGCCTGTGGCCGCGGAGCTGACTGGACTGGTGGATGCCATGGCGAATGCAGCTGAGCCAGCAGTGATGTCGGCGGCTGCCGGCGGTGCTGAAATTGACCCGCGGGTCACTCGTGCGCTTGCCAGTCGTGAGTACCTCGCTCCAATGCTCATGGACCTGGCCGTCATGCTTGAAAACGCTGGTAGTGCTGCCGTAGTGGCCGGGTCGGGAGCCGGATCCGTCACCGTCCAGGGAGGCGTGTCAACGACCCACGTGGCGGAGGTGCTGGCACCGCTAGCTGAGTCCGGCAGTAGCACGGCCGGCGGCGCTGGAGACCGTCACGTCCTGACGTACAACAAAATTCAGCCAGGACAGCTGCAACAGCTCGGGGCTCACGTGTTGCGGTTCCTGTACGACACAGGTTTGAATGCAAGTCCAATGGGGAGATGTGTATGTTCGTGGATGTGTTCTGTGTGCCGATGGGGTCGCCTCTCTGGGGGGGGGGGAACCCGATGAATTGAGTTGGTCGCACCTCCAATAGTGTAGATGGGTGCAGCATGGGACTTTTGACGGCTGCTCAGCAGCAGTACCTTCATCCTGTCAGTTACCCTCCATCTCATGTGCCGTGTGTATTGCAACATGCGTGGTGTTGGTGCAGCAGCCACTGTGCACATGAGATGGACGGTAACTGACAGGATGAAGGTACTGCTGCTGAGCAGCTGTCAAAAGTCCCCTGCTTAAAGGGCCTTGAGTGTTTCTCAGCTCATCGCTTGGCGGTCCCTACCCTGCTATCGCACATAGCCTTGGCCTGATATGGAACCGCTTATTGTATGTGTATTGCTCGTCTTACCTCGAGGTCCCGCTGTTATATATTCCTTTTCTTGCTGCCTTCAGGAAACGGCTGCCTATTTGCAACGGCAAGGTTATTAGCTAAAAATATAAGTCCTAAATTCAACGCAAGAAATCTTAAGATTTCTTGCATTTCAGACTGACGGCGCCACTGCATGGCGACCGGGCACCTGATCGGCTCCTGATCGGCAACTGATTAGGGCAACTGATTAGGGCAACTGATTAGGACCCTGGTCACCGGATCACCGCTAGGGAAGATTGGTGGTAGGTTTTCGTCATTTCCTGGAGGGCTAGAGAGAGAGCGGTAGAATGGAACTGGCCGGCACATAAATGGAGGTATATACGCCCTTTTGCAACGAAGACAGGTAGTCTACTGCACTGAGCGTGTAGCCCTGTATGATGCAGCTTAGGGCTTAGGACTAAGCTGTTGATCGTTTGTGTGGACGGGTCGGGCACCGCATGTGTGTTTCAAATTTTTGTGATGCCGCGGGTGAAGTGGATTTCAGTGCAGGTTGGCTGTCGTGGTCGAAGGAAATTCGTAAAATGTGTACGTGGTGGAATACCCCATGCCAATGGATGCCTCTCGACATATAAGCTTTTCTCTCAAGATAATAATGATACGAGTTCTTACTTCCGTTACCGTGTTCTTATGTCCAGATTGCGGATGTTGACCGCGGATGGCCGTCGCGTGACGCTGTGTTACGTTTGAACCACGGGTCGCTGTAGGTCAGGAGCGGATTAGTATGTTTCTTAATTGCGTGTTTCTTTATGTGAGCGTTGCGCTTTGTGCTGTAATCGTGAATATTGTTAGGTGCAGCGCGATTGATTTACTGCATTTGCGACAACTGGATTCGGGAACATATTGGGCGAATGATTTCCTTAATGGAAAATAGATGTTTGCCTGAAAGATTTGCTCAACCTGCTTGGTTTATAACATTATAATAATTTCGCACTTTAGGTTCGCTCAAAATTGCCGAAGTGTCTAGAAAGCCAATAACCGCCTTTGGTCGTTCAATTGGAGCCATACAGGGGGCTGCAATTGTAATAAACTCATTTAAACTCACGCGAAATCATCATACTAATCAGTCTCATTTTCAGCTTCTCGGTTGCAATCGTGAAGCCAACGAAAATGGGCAACCCCGTGAATGTCCTGGAGCGAACTAAGATTGACTTAAGCCATCAGGAGATGGAACGATTGGTGACCGAATTGGAGAACATTTGGCAGGCTTTTACTGTCGGGCCAGACGGGCCAACCGGCGTCGAATGGTTGCCGGTTACGGGCATTGCGGAAGCCCTGCGCGAGGACCTCGGCTACGAAGATGTCGCAGAGTGAGCACTTACGGTTAACGCGTTTGACGCGATCTCTTTGGTGTTCCTGACAGAGCGTATCTGACGGCGGCGGCGCACTTGTCACATGGGGTCGCTAGTGGGCCCGACTTCTCCGTTAGCTGCCTGATAGTTCTGTTGCGTACCTATGCCCAACTCTCCCTGAACACCATTGTTGGTTGGGGCCTGCCTTCGGTTGTATTGACACCATAGTCCGTCCTGCAGTATCTAGCGGCCCTAACAAACGTCAGCCCCTTCCGCCGGACTCGGCTTCAGGTTCGAGGACGCGCTTGGCAGCACCTTCAACGAGTTCCTGGACAAGCTTCCCCGAATAGTGAAGAAGGAGACTGACGGGAGGTTCTACTTCCAGGTGGGGACATTTTCCCTTGCGACCCGTGCATCCTGCCGCCATTGCCGCCACTGCCGCCACCACCGCCACTATGACGCTGGAAGATGGCACTCTGCGGCTTGGAAAGGTCCTGACTGTCTGGTACAAGGCACACACCCCGCCACGCCACCCAGCAGCAGCCCACACCACCGCGTCTGCACTTGGAAGGGCACATGTAGCACAAAGGGCCTCACGTCGCCCTTTGCGGGAGGGAATATGGCCTCGACGAAACAGTCACCGATGACGTGTTAGGTGCTGGTCTGGACGCGCCAAATGTTTTGTTAAAGAGGCGATAAGGAGGCGGACTTCCTGGCAGACACGGTTGAGATGTTTTGACGGGGCTTGAAATCTTGGCAGCCCCTGTCGTGAATGCCCCGTTGGTACCGGGGGTACGTGCTCTCTGCTTCCTGCTACCAACACATTACACAACACAATACACAACGCAGCCAACCTGCCACGCCCGTGTGGCACCAGATCCTTCCAGAGCCGCCGCGTGAGGAATGGAAGGCCACACGCCAGACCCTTACCATTCAGAACCGCAGCGACATGTGGCGGGTGTGCCTCAAATCGCAGCACGCCAGGGTGGAGATTCCCGAGCTGGAGTTCGAAATCTCGGCCGATGGTGGGTGGGCGGCCACGCGGGTGGGTGGAGGGAGATGATAAAGCAAGTAACGGACTTGGACGGCAAGGAAGCTCACGGACCCTTGAAATGGGCACCGAAGGTGTTTACCTGGTGACCGATTCATGGGTTTGGGGGACGCGTGAATGTTCAATTTCCCCGTCAAAAAGGGGAGTGGAGAAAAGGGGGGTCAGGGGTGCCAGGGTGTGGTGCGTACACGTGCGAGATGCCACCTGCTGACAAGGGTGCTCGGGGAGATCAGGCTCGCTATAACTGATCCGGCCGTCAACGTGCGTCTTTGCGTCTTCACCTGGATTTGGATCTGGATCTGCAGGCAAAAAACACATCGACTCAATCTACAACCACATTGCGCAGGTGGGATGGGCGGTTGGGTGGGGCGAACCTGAAAGTTTGCACGGTTCGAACAGAGCGTGGAGCTCAGGGTGGGATGAAAGGAGGTGAGGGATAGAGGGAGGGGTGGGACGAAAGGAGGTGAGATGGGGGTGGGAGTGGGAATGGGGTTGGGGATAGAGGTGGGGTTGGGGTTGGGAGCGGGAGTGGGAATGGGGTTGGGGATAGAGGTGGGGTGGGGGTGGGAGTAGGAGTGGGAGTGGGGTGGGGAAGAGGGGGGCTATGGGTTTTATCGCAGGAACCGCCATTCAGAAACTGGCCACGAGGGAGCCACCGATGTACTGCATTGCCATGAGGGTAGGGGCAGCGGTTGGAAATGGACGCCGGGAGATGGGATAACGCAGAAAGAGAGGTCTACAGATCTGAGGGTTCACGCATAGAGGCTTACTGGACCATCGGGCTTGATGGGAGGAGCAGCGCTGTATACGGTTTTGCAGCCGGGTGCTATTGCGTGCGGGATTTTCGAAGACGTGAATGAAAAGCGAGGCAGCGCCCCTTTTTCTTATGTCCACGCCCGCGTGCCTTGTAACTCTTAACTCTCCCCTGCCCTTCAACCCTTCAGGCCATCTTCAACCTAGGAAACTACGTCAGCAGCACGCGGGCCACCATGCCCCCGGAAACGGCGGCTCGCATCATGGAGACGGTGGAGCAGCTCAACGTGCTGCTGGACGTGGAGACGCCCTGGACATGGATCGTGCACGACCCGTCGGGCACCTCCGTCCTCAAGCCCTCAGAGGGAGTGTTGGTGGAGGAGCTATGAGGCCCAGATATGTCGGGAAAGAGATGTCGGCAAAGGGAAATGCACAAGCTGCGAGGGGAAGCATATGGCTGTGAGCGGTGAGGTAGTAGTCGTAGTGATAGTGGGAGGACATTTAGGAGTCTGGAAAGAGCTTACGGGAGACTGGAGGCGAGTGGAGGGGGCAGGGCAGCCAGTGACTGGGTCGGGCAGCCAGTGATGAGAAGATGGTCGGGTAAGGAGTAACACTGGCGGAGAGGCTGGGAAGGCTGGTCGGAAAATGCATACTGCAGCGGCGCCGAATATGTGAATGCGGGTGTATTAGGAGCGGTCATACTGCCCGAGGAGTTGTGTGCTGCATGGATGGTGCCCAATCAATGTGGAGCTGTCCACAGCTGCTGTGTGAGTATTGCATTCTTGATGTGGCCCCAAACAATGGGACATGACGACGTTCGGCCTTGGCTGGATGTCCTTGAGGGCAGGGGGGGAATGACGGAGGCTGGAAAGCAAGGCCTGTGTTTGTGCCCCCCAGTTGCGGGTGTAAGGAGGTCAGTGAAAGGGCTGCTGGGCTACATGCACCTCCACGTTGCCCGAGGGCATGTGTTTCTCTGCAACAGTATGTATGCCCCCGACTGACAAAGCACTATATGTTCGAGTGCACAGGCACTACCCCCATACACTTAGAATATGGCACTTCACCCCTATATTGGGATTTGCTCACATGCGAAGTGTGGGGAGATACACATGCATATCACATAGAATGACAAACTGCAGAAAGCTTGTCATTCTTCCGTGTCTCTTTTCACTCCGCCGTATGAGCTAATCCTACTGGATTTCAGCACGGTGTACGAATGTGAAACGGGCTGGAGCGCTCCTAAACCGCTCCTTGAGGGATTGTGGGAAGTCTTCAAGAGAAGGTTTAACGATCTGTCGGTGACGGGGCTGGTCTTCTGTAAAGCTGCCTGTTTCTAACCTCGGGCAGCTAGGTGCAACGTGATGTTGGATTGTGACACTGCCCTTGCGGCTGTATGTGGGCTTCAGACGCCACTTCACCAAATATGTATATGCCGGACGAGGGACAGGGGACAAGGGATGCTCCCACATTTATATGTTGTGATTGGGAGATTTACTCTGATATGCAGAGTCCTATCTTTCATTTAGTTGTCGTATCTCTCATGTAGTAACACCAGTACGGACAGGGTCTGAAAATGGGGTCATCAGGCACCTGTGTCCGCACTTCCAATCACCTATATACAGGCCTCCGCTTCCTTCTGCCCCGTCTCCTTACGCCCACTCCCACGCTCACCTTAAGTCTGTGTATGTAATAAAATAACTAACAAAGGAGTAGCCCACAATCCAGGTGGCAGACACGCATCACTTCACAGCCACTTTCCTTGAATAGAGAACAAAACAAACATGAATATCATCATCACAGTAACGCCAAAACTGGGAAGAATCTACCTTCCTGTTACTTACGTGGGGGGAAATCACTATGCTGCAGCTGCAGCAAGTTGCTGAGTTGTGTCTCGCCATCAAACAGCCAGTACCTTGGAATTCAACAGCATTCCGCAGCACTTCCTGTGTCCAGTGTCCAGAGTCCACAATCCTTTCCCATCTTCCCTTG
The DNA here is from genome assembly GCA_030268105.1 of Volvox africanus. Lineage (NCBI taxonomy): Eukaryota > Viridiplantae > Chlorophyta > Chlorophyceae > Chlamydomonadales > Volvocaceae > Volvox > Volvox africanus. The sequence goes on from BSDZ01000035.1 coordinate 34,725, forward strand.
GCACCTTGGTAAGTGCACGCACGCCATCATTTCTACCAGAAATAGAGCACAGCCAGCACGCTAGCTAGCTGTAGGTCCTAAACTGACAATGGATGAGGACGAACCCACCTTGCCAATAATGAACGCATCGTAAAAAGAAAACCTAAAAAAGCGAAGCTGGCTGCTCATGAAGGAAGTATACATACGGGGAAAACCAAAACACACGCGAACGTTTTAGCATCGAGCTTTATTGAAGACAAAAATGCTATTTCATCTATTCATGCCGCAATCCAGTCAAACTTACGAGAAACCACTACCCGCATTCTGTCTAGCCTTACCCCTCGTGAGGAAAGGGTTCTTAGAATGAGGTTTTGTAAATCAAAGCTGAATTAAAGAAGTATGAACGAAGTGCTAAAAGTGAAAGAGGGCAGGCATGCGATTGCCACGTCATGAGGCCCTACTAAAACCACTTCATCTCCATCATCTTATAAAGCTGTTCACCTGCCGCTGGAGGTCCCACTCAGCTACAGAGCAGCCCAGGTGGCATACAAAATGTCCTGGTGGCAGAAGGCCGCCAACGCCATCCATAACCGGATTGGCATCCAAAACCTGTGCTGGAGGTGCAGTTGGCATCTCCTATCTATCTACCACGGAACTATCATATGGGAATTAGAACATAAACGGCTGCACTGCTCTGCACAGCAAAAGCCTTCTTTGTGTGCCACCTACCAATCCCCTCGCTCACGTTTCTCTTGATATTTGTCGACCAAACCTCCTTCACATTGCGCAGCTCCACCTTCAGGCAGCAGATCTCCTCACGGCGATCCACTCTAGCCAAGGACCGCTCTGTTGTATCTCTGTTGTGTCGGCCTACAAAGGCTCGATTGAAAGATCTTGGCTCAATCTTTGACACTACCCGTAGATACCCCAGGATACTACACGCTCCAAGGCGATGGTGACCTTGGGCTCCACTAGTTGCACCTTCAGCTCCGCATTCTCAGCAAACACCTCGGCCCTTATGGCCCACGCCGACGCCTTCCCCTCCCACACCTCCGACAGCTGAAGCTTCAAGCGCACCACCATTCATTGTGCCATCATAGTCCGCGTGATATCAGCAGCACGTTTTTCCGTGCAGGTTACAAGATGCTTCAGGCGGCCTATCTCCTCCGTCAGATTTCCTTCTCAGATGCTTCAGGCAGCCAATTTCCTGTGTCAGATTTTGCTGTATGTGAGCAGCAGTGGGTACACAAATATGTATACAGTGTCTAGACACAACTGGTAAGGCACGATACTGTGCCCCTGGAAGTTCCAGGATCGATAATGACTGATAACAGGATATTATCACCCACCAGGATGTGCTCCCGATGTTGATGGATGGTGAGGAACCTGGTAAAAGTGATTTGTGAGGTCGCTGTTGATCTGGCAGATTCCACTGGATGCTGGTGGTGGTGGGTACTGAACCACCTACCTATCGGGAAAAACACTAATTTTGAAGAAGTCAACATGGGTGATCAGAATGCAGGGGAAGGTAGGAACTGCTGGGTACTGGCCACGGGTGAAGCAAAGCCCTTTCCCACACACATAATTTATTGTAGCAGTTTACAAAGGATTAGCCATATGTACACACATTATGTTGTATCTCTCCTCTGTTTTGCTCATAAAGTGTTTGCACGTCTGGGACTTAGACACTAGCACAGAAGCGCTTGCAAGGACAATAAAGCACTCGGAAGCAACAAGAGACAGCGGAAGACTTGAGTGCAAGGAAAGGTATAACTTAACAATGATCAAAGGATGCAATGATATGATCGGCCATCAGACCCAGCGGGCAGCGATCATCATACGGTGAGTGGCGAAGCTCAGGCTTGGCTCGGGCCGCAATAGCAGAGCTAATAGCAATAGTCCAATTGAACACAGGCGTGTTCCGATAGCATACGAAGTTGTTCTGCTCTACATGGCCATCCTCGCATCTATTAAACACACGATATCAATATGCAGTACAAGTCACACTAGGAGGTCAATCCTAAGTGTGATAAACTCTAACATGGCATCGATATCCATGTACTCCGACAATTAAGCCTTCATGGCGTCCGCAAGATGCAGGGGTCCGAATAGCAATATTCGGTTGCCGATCAACCACTGCAACTTAGATGCTCGTCACACTCGCACATTACGTATACCAGCGATGGCGTAATAATATAACACAAATATTATTACTTAACAGCTCATGTCATAATTATGCATCGCGCCTCGGCTTCTCCGAGCATACGTATATTAGGCGTATCAGTGATGCAGCTGGTAGTGCGATTACATTCGCTTATCGCCTTGTAGAGTCGCATTGACCTACGCATAGGCGGTAATTGAACCGTAATGCAACAACTATCCCCCCTCCCGTATGCAGCGTCCTCGCTGCATTGCACAGCATCGACTGCAGGGACTACTGGGTCTGTGTGGCACGAATGCGGGCTTCCTCCAATAAGGGCTTCATATCCGGCGAAAAGTTGCGTGCCGGCTCCCATGAGTTATGCTCGCTTGGATACCCAGTCCACTTGACCAGATACTCGTGCACTGTCCACTTACGCCGGTGTCGGCTCACACGGCGAGTGTTGTATCCTTCCTTCTTCACTCATGCACTAGATCTGCACGTCTGAGTGTTAGATACAAGTGCCTCATGCTTACGAACAGCAAAGCACTCCAATTCAAGCAATGTGACAGCGGAAGACTTTAGAGCAAGGAAAGATTCAACTTACAACGATCCTCAATTACAGAATGGTAGTCTGCTGTCAGACCCCGCGGGCAGCGTTCATCATATGGCTGAAGATGGTATGCTTGAATAGCTTAGGCCGGTAATAAATGATTATAACGTATATATGCCAATGAAATGGAGTTAAGTACACGAGTACTTATCCAAAGTAGTGTCGAGCCGACTTCGGTCTCTAGGCAGCCATCCTCACACCTATCATGCTCACGATGCCAATATGCAGTACAAATCACACTGGACCCCGATCCCAAGTATGAGTACTATCAGAGCACTATCCAGAATATTGCGTAATTCATGAGTTAAATGAATGCAACGTATGCACGGTGCAAAGGTCCGAATATCGATATTTGGTTGCCAAACAACCATCGTCGCATTTCTGCATACACGTCTGGTTCATGATACGAATGATGTAATAATATTTGAAATATTATTACTTGATGTATTATGCCATAATGGTGCATGCATCTGTGTTGACCTCGAGTCAAACATGTTGACTGACAGCGCAATGTCACGAGTGATGACGCGGAATGCTAATTTAGCTAGATATACACGAATATATCACGCTAGCATGCTCATATCATGTTTATCCATGCTTCGGTAGACTCGAGCCTACTTCAGCATGGATGGTGATCGAACCGTCGTACAACAGCGAGCACGATAATCTAACACCCGCTACACATCGTAAACCTTCTGTTTACCAGCGATCCAGGTCTCTGGGACTGGTTCAACCGCTGCAGGGGCGTTAGCAAGCTCAGGGACAGGTTCTGTACCATCGATAAGGGTGTATGAGGGATACATGAAATGTGGGGTGAATGGTCATATCAGCGGGCAAGGCAAGTTCTACTGCCACGTTCCCGACCATGCACACAACGGGATAAGGACCAATCCAACGGGGCAACAGTTTTTGGGAGCCCTCAGCAAAAGAGTGTAGGTTCTTAGTGCTCAGCAACGCTAATTGTCCTTCCAAAAAGGTCACATCCCGCTTGGATTTATTGTATTAGTCCGTCGTCCGTTGCTGAGCCGCATGCAAACACGCCTTCGCGTCTGCCATACGGGATAGGAAAGACTTGGCAAAAGTTTTAGCCGCAGGTACGTTCACTTCCAACTCACGCCACACAGGCAGCGCGGGATGAAACCCGTAGTTAAGAAAGAACGGACTTTTTCCTGTGGAACGGTTAACAGCATTGTTAAGAGCGAATTCTGCCGCAGTCAAATATGTATCCCAGACGAGGGGTGTGCGACCAGCATAATTGTGTAGTTCTGTTTCCTAATTCATTTAAGGAAATATTAGCTGTTTACGTAGAAAATGCAAAGAAAAACAAAGTAATTTACTTATTTGAATCTAGTTGGAAGAGACAATATTCTGATCATGGTATTAGAAAAATCTTAATGAATTACAACATATCACCCAACATGCGGTTTGTGTGTTCGGTTTGCCCATCAGTTTGCGGATGGTATGCCGTGCTCAGGTTGACTTGCATGCCAACTAGCTTGCAGAGCACTTCCCAAAACTTAGACGTGAATTGACCGCTGCAATATGATATCACGTTTTTAGGAACACCGTGCAACCGAACCACATTGTCAAAGAACAATCGTGCCGTTTGATCCGCGGTGCAGGATGACGTACATGGTGCTAGGTGAACCATCTTAGTCAGGCGGTCAACCATAACAAACACCGCATCATATCCCCCCTCACTTTTGGGCAGCGTGAATACAAAGTCCATGGAAACACTTTCCCAAGGCGCATTAGGAACAGGCAAAGGTTGAAACAACCTGTAGCCCTTACCCGACAAAGCCTTGTTGCGCTGGCACAGACTGCAAGTGTTGTATCCTTCCTTCTTCAATCATGCACTGAATCTGCACGTCTGAGTGTTAGCTACACGTGCATCGTGTTTACTAACAGCAAGATGATTCAATGCGAGCAATGTGACAGCGGAAGACTTATCAGCAAGGAAAGATTCAACTTACAATGATCTTCGATTACAGAATAGAAGTCTGCCGTCAGACCCCGCGGGAAGCGTTCATCATATAGCTGGAAATGATATGCTGGAATAGCTCAGGCCGATAATATTTGAATAAAGCGTATGTATGGGAACCAGATTGTGGACCCACCGGAAAAACATTGTACATCGACCCAGCAGGCGTCGGATGCACTAATACCATTCAACGGGCAGAGCTGGCGGCTGTTGTATCCTTCCTTCTTCAACCATGCACTGAATCTGCACGTCTGGATGTTAGCTAAGTGAACACCAAGCTTACGAACAGCAAGGCGATTCAATGCGAGTAGTGGACAGAGGAAGACTTAACAATAAGGAAAGATTCAACTTACAATGTTCTTCAATTGCAAATTAGAAGTCTGCCGTCAGACCCCGCGGGCAATGTTCATCACTCGGCTGCAGATGAGATGCTAGAATAGCTCAGGCCGAATATAAAGGAGTATAACGTATGTATGCGAATTAGATAGAGTTAAGTACACGGGTACTTAGTCCAAAGTAGCATCGAGCCGACTTCGGTCTCTAGGCGGCCATCCTCGCACCTATCACGTCGCGATACCGATGCACAGTACAGGTCTCACTGGATTCTGATCTCAAGTGTGAGTACCTTCGTAGTACTGTTCTAAAAATCGTGTCATCCGTGATATTAATGGATGCAATGCATGCAATATGCAAAGGTCCGAATATCGATATTCGGTTGCCGACCCAACCATCGCGATCGTCGCCTTCTCGCATACGCGTATGGTTTATGACGTAAATGAGGTAATAATATTTAAAGTATTATTACGTGATATAAAATGCCAATGGATAGATCGCGCATTAATTATCAGCCTCGAGTCAAACATGTTGACCGACAGCGTGATGTCGTAGATGATAATGCGACATGCCTGATTAGCTAGATATACTTGAGTATATCATGCTAATATGATTGTATTATGCTTCATAATGTTCAGATGCATTGCGGCCTACTTCGGTGCAAGTGGTGATGGAACCGGCGTACAACAACTATCCCCCCTCCCGTATGCAGCGTCCTCGCTGCATCGGACAGCATCGACTGCAGAGATCATTGGGTCTGCGTGGCACGTAGGCGAGCTTCCTCCAATAGTGGCTTAATTTCCGGCAAGAAATTACGCATCGGCTCCCACAAATTATGCTCGCTAGAATAGCCAGTCCATTTGACCAGATACTCGTGCACCTTCCGCTTTTGTCGTTGTTGACCTATACGACGAACCCAATAATCCAGTATTCGTTCCACATCATACACTTTTTGCTTGCCTGCGATCCAGGTCTCGGGACTGGGGTCCATTACTGCAGGGGCATCGGTGTTGTTTGTAACGGGCGTCGTGCCGCGATAAGGGTGGATGAGGGAAATATGAAATGTGGGATGGATGTTCATGTCAGAGGGTAGGGATAGCTCGACAGCTACATTCCCTACCATGCAAATAACGGGATATGGACCATCCAGCGAGGTAGCAATTTACGGGAACCGTCGGCAAGCGAACGCAAGTTCTTAGTGCTCAATAATACCATTTGTCCCACCGAAAATGGTACGTCTCGTTTGGATTTATTATAATAGTCCGTCGTCCGTTGTTGTGCCGCGTCCAAACATGCCTTCGCGTCTGTCATGCGGGATAGAAACGACTTGGCAAAGGTTTTAGCCGCTGGGATATTTATTTCTAACTCTCGCCACACTGGTAGCGCGGGATGAAATCCGTAATTTAGAAAGAAGGGGCTTTGACCTGTTGAGCGATTAACAGCGTTGTTAAGCGCAAATTCTGCCGAAGTCAGAAACGTATCCCAAACAGAGGGTGTGCGTCCCACGAAATTCCTCAACATGTCGCCCAACGTGCGATTTGTGGGTTCGGTTTGCCCATCGGATTGTGGATGATATGCCGTGCTCAAATGAACGCGCATCCCGACAAGTTGACATGGCGCTTCCCAAAACTTAGACGTGAATTGACCGTCGCGATCGGATATCACAATTTTAGGAATGCCATGCAATCGGACCACGTTATCGAAAAATAATCGTGCTGTTTGCTCAGCGGTGCAAGACGAGGTGCAGGGGGCTAAGTGAACCATCTTGGTCAAGTGATCGACCATTACGAACACCGAGTCGTATCCCCCCTCAGTTTTGGGCAGCGCGACTACGAAGTTCTTTTAAAACACTTTCCCAAGGGATATCTGGTATAGGTAAAGGTTGTAACAAACCCTGGCCCTTACCGGATAGTGCTTTATTTCGCTGACATAAACTGCACCTTTGCACGAAGTTTTCCGCATCCTTCACCATGCGTGGCCACCAGAACGAGCGTTGTACGAGCTCTGCCAGACGTGTACTTCCAGGATGTCCTGCTAACGGGTCCTCGTGGAACCGCACAAGAATATCATAGCGCAAAGCGTCGTCGTTCGGCGGGATGATTTGTGTGGTCGGTCCATCCTTCCGTAGCCACAAATCGTTGCGCTTGTGTAAATGTTCCACATTACTTGGTGAAGCAAACCAAGGATCGGCCTGATATGCCATCTTGAGTCGTTGCGCGAGATCCGCTGCTATCGGCACCTCCTGATTGCGCGAACGAGTAACCGGTGCTGCCAGAATCGCAGCACGTAATGATGGGTGTCGACTGAGGGCGTCAGCAATATTAATTTTACCGGCAATATATTCCCACATACAGTCAAAACGAGATAGATACTCCATCCACCGGGCTTGTCGTCGGTTAAGCGTGGGGACACTCTGCAAGAATGTCAGCGGTTTATGGTCGGTCTTCAGTGTAAAAGGGCGGCCTTCAAGGTAACAGTGCCATTCTTTCAAAGCATGTAGAGCCGCCAACAGCTCTTGCTCTCCGGTCGTATATCGGGTCTCCGCACCAGAGAACTTTTTACTCGTGAAGGCGATCGGTCGTCCTTCCTGCAACAATACAGCGCCGCTTCCATGCAAGGAAGCATCCGATATAACTTCAACACGGAAAGGCAACGAGTAATCAGGGAAAGAGAGGGTAACGTCATCGGCGACGATTCACTTGAGCTCTTCAAATGCCCGTTGACATGCGGGTATCCAGGCTTCGAGAGAAGCGAAACCTCCTTTCTTCGTCAAGTTTGTAAGCGGGGCCGCAATAATGGAGTATGTATTAATAAACTTACGGAAGTAGTTGGTCAAACCCAAGAACTGGCGTAGTTCAGTGAGGTTCTGAGGTACGGGCCATTCGCGAACCACAGCTACCTTCCGTGGATCCATCCTTATTCCAGTGGCCGACACGATGTGGCCCAAATACTCCACTTGAGGCTGCGCCCAAAAACACTTGGCGTGTTTAGCAAACAATTGCTCCTGCTTCATCACCTCAAGCACGAGCTCGAGATGCTTCATGTTGTATGCCGGTTCGATTACCAGTTGCACCGAAATAGGCCGCAATGTATCTAAACATCATGAAGCATAATACAATCATATTAGCATGATATACTCAAGTATATCTAGCTAATCAGACATATTACATTGTCATTCACGACATGGCGCTGTCGGTCAGCATGTTTGACTCGAGGCTGATAATTAATGCGCGATCTATCCATTGGCATATTATATCACGTAATAATACTTTAAATATTATTACCTTATTTACATCATAAACCATACGCGTATGCGAGAAGGCGACGATCACGATGGTTGGGTCGGCAACCGAATATCGATATTCGGACCTTTGCATATTGCATGCGTTGCATCCAATAATATCACGGATGACACGATATTTAGAGCAGTGTTACCAAGGTACTCACACTTGAGATCGGAATCCAGTGAGACCTGTACTGCGCATCGGTATCACGACGTGATAGGTGTGAGGACGGCCGCCTAGAGACCGAAGTCGGCTTGCGCTACTTTGGACTAAGTACTCAAGTACTTAAACCGATCTGATACGCATACATACATACGATATAATCATTTATATTCGGCCTGAGCTATTCTAGCATTCCATCTGCAGCCGAGTGATGAACATTGCCCACGGGGTCTGACGGCGATCTACTGATTTGTAAACGAGGATTATTGTAAGTTGAATCTTTCCTTAATCTTGAGTCTTCCGCTTTCACTTTACTCGCATTGAATCGCCTTGCTGTTCGTAAGCACGGTGCGCACTAGCTAACATTCAGACGTGCAGATTCAGCGCATGATTGAAGAAGGAAGGATACAACAAATTTGGTAGCGAGACGGTTCGACTCATGGCTGTCTCATCGTCGCTATTGGAGAGTAGATTCTTGCACGAGCAAACGGCGGCGAGGAGCTTCACAGGATAACTTCGTCGGCAAGTCGGTACTGTATCATTCTCTTCTATAACTTTTGATATTATCCCCGTCTGTTGATACTAATTGTATTTTCGCCACCCGGAAAAGTCTTTAGCCCACAGAAGGATTTTCCTTGCCATCATACTCGGAATCGCTTCCCCAATAAGTCGGACATTTGACAGGTCCAGCTATTAAGGATTTACTCGTTTGAAGGTGACTACATATTGGTGGACTACATTTTTACTCGCGACGGAGTTTACTTACACGGACACTACTCGAGCGAAAATTCCTAAGGTAGAGTCCTACCTTTATCTCTTTTTCCTTTTAAAAGTACTAATTGGAATACATGTCGTGTGATCAGTATCCACCAACTATGGAGGAGAGTGATCAGGCTAATATTAGTGTTCATTATGGAGAACCGGACACCACACCGAACGTTGATAACTTATATAATCCCCAATCAGATGCTCCCCAGTCGAACTCCCCTTATCCAGCTCAGAATCCTCCTGGGGCGTCAGACCCTATGAGGCCCACCGAGGTGGAGCAGAACCCAGCGATGGTATCGCTACAGCAACTTATGGATGAAGGTGGGGTTCCTGGTTTCGTAGTCCCAACGCCTCAACTACATATTCGTCATGATGCCGAACCTAAGAATACCGCAAGTGCCACCCGTTCCTATGTTCGTGATGCTAAAAAGTATCTGAAATTGGTAAAGGGTGGTGATCGCGACGAAGTGAAGTGTCTTTTCATCGGAGCTACACTAAGCGGCGTCGCAAGAGAATGGTATGATCATTGGACCACTGTACCAGAGCACTTTACGTTTGAAGAATTAATTAACGCGCTCCTTAATCATATCGCTCCCGGAAATCAGTCGCAAGTGGCTGCCATGTACAGAGAGTTACACGCAGGCGCTTATCGAATGCGAACTAACGAGTCCGTGGAGGATTACCGGCTGCGTTTCGAAGCAGTAACAGCACCCATGATTGGATTCTCCGAGGGAGACTACATTTATTGGTTCCAACGCGGTCTCTCGCTTCAGTTAGCCCGAGCAAGTACGGACCTGACACGGGAAGGGACAAGATCGTATACGCGATGGGTTCAGATCGTTCGTGACGTCGAAGCTCGCCTTGGAACGGGACAGGAACGCCCGACACCATTAGCACCGTTATCAGTTGACACGATGCAAGATATATCTAATGAGACTGATCCAGCACCTGAGACTACTGGCATTCCACTACCTCCAGCTCCGATGCGCCGGGGTGGCAACCCTCCGTCTAGCCACGCTCATACTCCTGGTACCCAAGAACTAACTCCAAGGGATTCGCAGATGATTTGGAGTACGCGGAAGAGGACGAGCGTGCTACAAAATACCGCCGAGTCACGCGGAGCTGTATCAGAATCGAAGCGGTCAAGAACACAAAATCGATGGCTTTCCAAGTGGGGATGTATGCAAACGGAGTTTGCGCAGCGACGACAATTGGGAGTCTGCCTTCGGTGCGCATCAAATCACCTTACAAGGAACTGCCCGCTTTTACCCCCATTAGTTGTAGGACCACCTTCAACGGATGAGGCACCTGACACGATTTCCGTTGATATTGTCGGAGCACCCAATCCACGTTAACACGGAAATGTTAATTGGCATGGAGTACTAAATTACGTTCTGGCTGGGATAAATCTTGATTGAATCCGGCAATGTTGACATGAGAGGACTCTTCGCTACTTTGACTTAATATACTCGATGATTAATATCTATGTGCCTCTAACGGATCCTTTTCTGCTGACTAGCATGGATCGTAGGTATGATGCGGATGTACGCCACGTTTGACTCTTTTAGATGGCAACAAAATCGATTTTGTTGATTGAAATTTTGGGACACCTAAGTATTACCGGTGTTACTGACGACCTTATCTCAAATAAGTGATAAGCATGATGGGATTGATCCCATAGTCGTCTAAGTGTTCAGGTTATCCTCGTTGATGAGGATAAGCATCCCATCGTGGGCAGGATCACCCTTAGTCGTCGAAGGACCCTCTGTGTGTTAGGGCCCAATGAGTGCAACAAGGTCTCTCGGAGACAGCACTACATGGACATTGGGTGCCGTGACATAACGACAATATCGCGTGTGCATCGATATGGAGTCCAGCACAATTGGCCGTTGTGCAAAAGGGAACCTATCGCATAAGGTACCTTGTCTGTCGTACTAAGATGTCACATCAGAGGAGGGCGGAACTGTGCGGAGCCTGTGGTTAATTTCGTTAGCGGCGTTCGTCCGCCGAAATAAAGAACCCAAGCTTGAAGGATGTAAGAGTAGCTTATCAAGTGATAAGGGAAGGCATCCATGAATTGCTTGTGAGGCCTTGGGTGCAATTGGTTGTTACCACCGCGCAGTCTCTTGTGAAAGATCCTGAGGTCGCAGCCCCCCCTATTGCCAAATTATACCGATGCATATGTCATCCTGGGGCTCCCACCTATGTTACCTGCTGATTATATTATCCCCTTTGTATTCGAGCACAACCCGTTTCACAACCTATATACAGGTTAGGCTGCCAAAATTGAGCGGATGAAGCGGCAAGCGGGGGATCTGCTCGCAAAGGGTATGATTTGGCCCAGCACATTGCCATCTTCTGCGCCGATAATGTTTGTTGGTAAGAAGGATGGGACGTTGCGCATGTGCATTGATTATAAGGGCTTGAATGCGACCACGATTAAAAATCGCTACCCTTTGCCGCGCGTCGATGACCTGCTTGATAAGCTGAAGGGCTCAGCTTATTTTTCCTCGATTGACCTTCAACAAGGGTATAATCAGATACGCATTGCTGCCTCTGATATTCCGAAAACCGCTTTTCGGACCCCTGGACACATTGCATACCTTCCAACAAGGACGCCACCTTACGTTGGCTAAAAGAGGGAATTAATACAAGCCGCAGTGTCCGAATTTTGACGGCGGTACCTCTTGTACCTGGTGAGCTGCTCGCACAACTCATGGGAAGATGAAGGGATAAATAGAATAATGTGGCCAGATAAATCGAGGGAAGGAAGAGGGCAACGCGGTGCACATAAATTACACAATGGGTCGAAACGGTTTAGTCCCGTGCTCCCGTCGAGCGAAAAACGTCGCTCGATAGCCCGCTCGATTTGTCCAAAAACAGAAGGTAAAAGGGCCCTCACAGCCGGACGCAACGACGGCCAGCGGCCACATTCACTCTCTTCGATCCCGGGAGAAGCCCCTTCCTCCACATCCCGGGCAACTTCCTAAGTCGTCTTCAGTATAAAAGGTGGCAAAAGAGGGCATTCGCGAGTAGGGTGCTCTCCCGCACACCTCAAGCAGAGGTTAGCAAACTTCCGACGGTCAAACTCCGAACGTCGGCACTCCCACTTTTGCATGTACGGATCATCTGTCCAGGGCCGCGTTCACTAGGAGCCGCGTTCTGCATTGCAGCTACAGACGGTGTGCTCTCTCTTCGCTTTCCTTTCGCATGGCCAGAGCTCCGCCCAGCTCCCGCAGACCCACGATTGCTTGGGCTTTGGCGTCCGCGAACATCATACCGTCTTTCCTTTCGAATGGTATTCACGGCTGCCGCGGAGCGTTGACGATCGGAACCCTGGTCCTTCGGTATCGACTCCGAAGGTGGTTCCTGCGCTCGCATCGCGTGAATACGAGGATTAATTTGCTTAGCGTCTTTTCCAGCTAAATTCCGAACTTCTGCACCTCTAGCAAAAGCTACTAACGCATCATAAGATTGAAACGGAATTCCACTGAGATCGGTGGCACACCACCGCGCAAGGGATTCAGTGAGGCCACGGTGAAACCAGAAGATACGATCCTCCTCAGGAAAATTAACAATAGGGGTTATCAGTGCCTCGAAACGGGACTGATAAGCAGGAACGGTCTCGTGTGGACGCATATGGTACGTGCCTTGTGCCAGCGTCTTATGAGCCTCGTTGCTACGCGAGCGAACTTCCGTAGCAAAGCAGGCGAGGAGAGCATCGATCTGGTTGTCAAACGTGTACTTGCCTCTAGCGGTGGTCCATTCGTCATACCAATCCTTTGCGGCACCCTCGAGGGTATTCCCAACGAACAGGCATTTAATAGAGTCGCATCCCCCGCCGTGCACCGCTTGCAGATATTGCCTAGCGTCGCGAACGCAAGCCCTGGTCCTATCCGCGACACTATGCCCTGAATTCTTTGCCTTTTCGTCAGCGGAGATATTGAGCTTAGGCACGGGGATAGTCAACTTCATAACCTCCGGTATTCCGACGGGTTCTTGAACGCGGGTGTTACCGGAGCCCGTTGTGCTCCAACTCCTTCACTTGTTGTAGCCGCTGCCGACAGTGGTACAATTAAGTGTGAAGGGGTCTGAAGAACAATGGGGTCAGACATAATACGAGTCCCGACAGTATCGGGATTGGTAAAAACAGGTCTAGCGGCAGGACCGCTATCGGGTTGGCTGGCGGTGCCCAGATAGGAACTATCTGTTGAACATCGGTCGGAACAATAGTGGAGACCATGCGCGATAGACAGGACAAATGCGAGTACGGCATTGGTACGAATGTCTATTGTCCCTATTATGTGGAGTCAGTGCGATATGCTAAGACTTTAGCACTTATGTAACAAACTACGGAGTTGCTTCCTTGTCCAACTGCGTGTCGCATTCTAACAGGTTATGAGCCCTGAGTCAACGCATTAGGCGGCAATTCCTAGTTTAGGTATCTTTCCTCTGTTCCGCTGGTCTAGCGACGCTCTGGTCTAGAGCAAGGAAGATATGGGTGCTGAAGACAAGGCTGTTCAATGGGCCCTGGATGGCAAGAACTATTGGACATGGCAGCGCACTGCCAAGTACCACCTGATCGAGAAGGACCTCTGGGATTCAAATCAGGATCTACCAGCTGCAAGTCCTGCATTATCATTGAAGGCCAAGTGCAGGCTTATAAAGATAACAGATCAGAGGTATCACAAGCTGATTGACCAGGCAGCTACGGCGGCTGACGCTTGGACCGAAATCAGGAACACCTTTATTAAAATATCGGCTCTTACTTCCTTGGTAATACACGAGGAACTGCGTGAGCTAAAGCAGACAAGCGGGAAGAGCATCGAGGAGTACTACGATGCGGTCGACGAATTGCAGGAGAAAGCTAAGTCCATCAATTGCGTCATCACTGAAGATCATCTTTTAAGTTCCTTCATGAAGGGTCTTCTACCACAGTTCAACGTGACGGTAGAAGCATACCTCGCTGGTAAGAAGTCCGATGAGGTAAACATCAAGAGTCTAAAGGAGTCTCTACAGGCTGCCGAGTTACGACTCAACCAAAACCAGGAAGCTCCTCATGTAGCCGCCCTAGCTACTGGGTACAGTGGTGGAGGCGGCGGTGGCCGCGGCCGGTTTGGCAGCGACAGTCGGCGACATAACAGTGATTTCTGTGACAACGCCAATGGTGGTGAATCCGGAAGCGCGGGGGGATCTCGACAATGCACCAACCCTCACGCTGACTACCGCTGTCGCAAGTGCAACGTACTAGGACACATCAAACGCGACTGCCCGCTGCTGAAACACCCATCCCAGGAGGGCACTAGAGGTGAGGGTGGTGGCGGCAAGGACAACGGCGGCAGAAAGTAACAGCGCAATGATGATCGTCGCAGTCGTCAGTATGCGTTCGTGACGAGGGCAGCCACGGATACGGCTGCCAGAGCACCCACTGTGGCGGAGGTTCGCTCTGCTGTACTATCAGTCAACCACAAGTACCATTGGAAGCTGGACTCCGTGTGTCAGACTCACATCACCGACACACTTGATGACCTCGTGAACTACCGGTCAGTGTCGAATGGGCCAATCATAGAAGGGATTGCGGGTGCCGAGTGCCGGGTCCTGGGGTACGGAGATGTTGAGCTGAAGATGGATGATGGGGTCATGGTCACACTCAAGGATGTTGCTCATGTCCCGGTGGCTGGACACCGGCTGATCTCGTTAGGCAAGATGGTTCAAGCAGGCTGGAACTTCTTAGCAAAGGAGGGGCACCTTCTTCCACCCAAACGGAGGGTGGTGTGAGAAGCAAGGTGGTATAGCCCTAGGATTTGCTTCATGAAACAGGACCCGCCTCTGGAAGCGATCATGATAGATCGCATGTGGTTCTTAAAAGCCCTACCTTTGCATGCGCGTGAATCTCTAAAAGCTCTAGCGGTACTAGAGCAGTCCGTCGAAGAGTGGCACCGGCGGTATGGCCACCTAGGGTACGACAACCTAGGAAAAGCAACAAAAATGGTAGACGGGATGTCAGTAAACGTCGACCAGATTTGAGAGTATGCGCAGAAAAAGGGGAAGTGTGACGTGTGCGTTGAAACCAAGGCAACTCGTGCGTCCTACCCAGAGTCTAATGACAGACCTAGGGGTGTAATGGACAGAGTACACACGGATGTAGTCGAAATGCCTGTGCAGTCCCTTGGAGGTGCTAGGTACGTTCTCACTATCCTAGATGAAGCATCGAATTTTGGGGTGGTGCGTTGTGTGGCGAAGAAAAATATGGTCGCGTCGACCATGAAGGAAGTTCTCCTGTACATGGAGAAACAGTCGAGATGCGAGCTGCGGTCTGTACACAGTGACCGTGGTGGTAAGTACCTGAATCGCGAAATGGAAGCGTTCTTTGCAGAGCATGGTATCAAACATGATAAATCCGCACCCCGCACGCCCGAGCAGAACGGCAAAGCCGAAAGGCTCAATCGCACATTATTAGACCGGGTCCGAGCCATGTTGCGGGATTCAGGGTTGAAGCATGACATGTGGGCTGAAGCGATCCATACAGCATGTGCAATTCGCAACTGTTCCCCAAGTCAAGGTCTTACCGTAATACCCTTTGAGGTGTGCGGCCTGACGTGTCTGGTTCCTGGGTGTGCGGCCTGACGTGTCTGGTTTTCGAGTGTTTGGCTGCACTGCATGGGTTTATCAGGACCAGCAGCCGCGCAACAAGCTGGATCCTACAGCCGTCAAGGGAGTGTTCGTAGGATACGAACGTGGCAGCAAAGCGTATCGTGTTTTGGTCGGGGACAAGGTCCTGGTGAGCTCTAAGGTAGTTTTTGATGAGAAACGCAAGCTGTTGGAGGAAGACAGCCGTCTAAGTGACAGTTGCAGCAGTGATGGAACAGAGTCGGCTGATGAAATTCCCATGGTAGAATTCTCGGCGGAAAATGATCAGCTCCAAGTTATGCAAGCGGCTGCTCAGGAGCAGAGTGAAGAGCCGGGTGAAGAGAGCCAAGACGGTGATGAGATGCGGGTAGATGTCGGTGATCAAAACGTCGGCGCAGCTGGAGGGGGTGATAAGAGCCCACCTGGCCGTCGTTACCCAGTGCGTCAAAACCGTGGACAGTTACCTGCACGCTACATTGCACAGGCTGCAGCGCTGAGGAATATAATAGTGCCTGAGTTGTATGAGGAAGCTATGACAAGCAAGGAGGCGGTACACTGGCAGCAGGCTATGGATGAGGAAATTGTATCTCTCACTGCCAATGACACATGGGACCTTGTAAAGCCGCCACTTGGTTTGAATGTAATCCCTACGAATGGGTGTATGCTGTGAAGCGGAATGCTGATGGAGAGATAGAGAGGTACAAAGCTCGGTTTGTTGCTAAGGGCTTTAGGCAAAAGGGGGGCGTCGATTTCGACGAGGTGTTTGCACCAACGTGCAACCAAGTTACTGTGCGTTCCTTTCTAGCCATGGCGACGGAGAAGGGGTATGACATACAACACTTGGACGTGCGTACGGCATTCCTAAATGGAGAGCTGGAAGAGGAGGTATACTGCGACCAGCCACCCGGTTATGAGGCAGGCGGTGCAGGCATGAAGTGTAAGCTGAAGCGGGCGTTGTACGGCCTACGGCAAGCTAGCAGGGCATGGCACAAGAAGTTGCGTGGGACCCTAGAGCAGTTGGGGTTCCAGGTCTCTATGTCTGATCCGGCGTTATTTGTGTCATACGGTCAGTCGTACACCATCTGGTTGCTGGTGCATGTTGATGACCTGCTGATCATGGGAAGTAACAAAGTCGAAGTGCAGACGATGAAGGAGAAGCTCATGAGGGAGTATGATATGCGCGATCTAGGGGAGGTGTCTCTCTTCCTGGGTATGGAGGTAGAGCGCAACAAAGCAGGGGGTGAGCTGAAGCTTACGCAGCGGCGTTATGCTGCGGAGTTGTTGCAGCGGTTCCGGATGCCTGAGGCCAAGGAACAGTCAATTCCCCTGAGCCCTACGGTTGATCTTAGAGCGGCAAAAGAGGATGAGCCGGTGCTTGAGGATGCGACGCGTTTTCGTGCGTTAATTGGTAGCCTGATGTATTTGGCGACCTGCACGCGTCCCGACATTACCCAGGCTGTCTACATGCTGGCAAGGTTCATGTCGGCACCTACCCAGACTCACTGGGAAGCAGCTAAGGGTGTTCTGAGATACGTAAAAGGCACGATGAAGTTTGGGCTGCACTACAAGCGTGGCAGTTTAGTTGTTGATGGCTATTCTGACGCAGATTGGGCCAAGGACCGTGATAGGCGTCGGTCCACCACGGGTTTCGTCTTCCTAATGAATGGTACAGCAATCAGCTGGAAGAGCCGATTGCAGCCAACTGTTGCAACGTCGTCCGTGGAGGCGGAATACATGGCCGCGGCGTTCACCACATGTGAGGCGCTGTGGATTCGCAAGCTCCTGTATGATTTGGGAATGGAGCAGGAGTGTGTGCGCATCTGGGATGACAACCAGGGTGCACTGAGCCTGATCAAGAATCCGGTTTCTTCGGAACGGTCAAGGCATATTGATGTGGCTCACCACTTTGTCAGGGAGCGAACTGAGCGCGGCGAGGTCAAGTTTGATTACTGTCCTACAGAGAGCATGGTGGCAGACGTGATGACGAAGCCACTAGCTGACAAGAAATTCGCCGAGTTCAGAACCGCGATGGGTGTGCGCTGAGTGAAGGCGGACGATAATGGTGTTCCGTCCGAGGGGGTGTGTTGAACATCGGTCGGAACAATAGTGGAGACCATGCGTGATAGACAGGACAAATGCGAGTACGGCATTGGTACGAATGTCTATTGTCTCTATTATGTGGAGTCAGTGTGATATGCTAAGACTTTAGCACTTATGTAACAAACTACAGAGTTGCTTCCTTGTCCAACTGCGTGTCGCATTCTAACACTATCTTCACGTCCCGACATAAGGCACGAGCTTATACTGGTGAACCGGAATTTACTAAAAGATCTGTAAACAGGTAGCGCAAGAGGAATTTTCGATTACTCGTGTACCGACAGAACTCCTGAGTAGCTCGAGAAGAAAAGCTACGTAATCCGTAAGGCCGTCTCTTATCTCAGTAGTCTTCTGAATCAAAGCTTTAATCTGATCCGAGTTTAAGTATTGTCCGGCCAACACAGCGTTTAATGTTGGCGTACGTTCACTTCCGATGAGGGGCAATGAGACAGTCGTGAATTTACCCGTCTTGATACCAAATTTGTTGTATCCTTCCTTCTTCAATCATGCACTGAATCTGCACGTCTGGATGTTAGCTAGTGTGCACCAAGCTTATGAACAGCAAGGCGATTCAATGCGAACAAAGTGACAGTGGAAGACTCAAGAATAAGGAAAGATCCAACTTACAATAGTCTTCGTTTACAAATCGGTAGATGGCCGTCAGACCCCGCGGGCAATGTTCATCACTCGGCTGCAGATGATATGCTAGAATAGCTCAGGCCGAATATATATGAGTATATCGTATGTATGCGAATTAGATAGAGTTAAGTACACGAGTACTTAGTCCAAAGTAGCGTGAGCCAACTTCGGTCTCTAGGCGGCCGTCCTCGCACCTATCACGTCGCGATACTGATGCGCAGTACAGGTCTCACTGGATTCCGATCTCAAGTGTGAGTACCTTTGTAGCACTGTTCTAAATATCGTGTCATCCGTGATATTATTGAATGCAATGCATGCAATATGCGAAGGTCCGAATATTGATATTCGCTTGCCGACCCAACCATCGCGATCGTTGCCTTCTCGCATACGCGTATGGTTTATGACGTAAATGAGGTAATAATATTTTAAGTATTATTACGTGATATAAAATGCCAATGGATAGATCGCGCATTAATTATCAGCCTCGAGTCAAACATGTTGACCGACAGCGTGATGTCGTAGATGATAATGCGACATGCCTGATTAGCTAGATATACTCGAGTATATCATGCTAATATGATTGTATTATGCTTCATAATGTTTGAATGCATTGCGGTCTATTTCGGTGCAACCGGTGATCAAACCGGCGTACAACACTCCCACGTACAGTTGAAACGAGATAGATATTCCATCCACCGGGCTTGTCGTCGGTTAAGCGTGGGGACACTCTGCAAGAATGTCAGCTGTTTGTGGTCAGTCTTCAGCGTAAAAGGGCGGCCTTCGAGGTAACAGCGCCACTCCTTCAAAGCATGTAGAGCTGCCAACAGCTCCTGCTCTCCGGTTGTATATCGGGTCTCCGCACCCGAGAACTTCTTACTCGTGAAGGCGATCGGTCGTCCTTCCTGCAACAATACAGTTCCGCTTCCATGCAAGGAAGCATCCGATACAACTTCAACACGGAATGGCAACAAGTAATCAGGGAAAGAGAGGGTAACGTACTCGGCGACGATTCGTGTGAGCTCTTCGAATGCCCGCTGACACGCAGGTGTCCAGGCTTCGAGGGAAGCGAAACCTCCTTTCTTCGTCAAATTCGTAAGCGGGGCCACAATAATGGAGTAATTTTTGATAAACTTACGGAAGTAGTCGGTCAAACCCAAGAACTGGCGTAGTTCGGTGAGGTTCTGCGGCGCGGGCCACTCGCGAACCACAGCTACTTTCCGGGGGTCCATCCTTATCCCAGTGGCTGATACGATGTGGCCCAAATACTCCACTTGAGGCTGCGCCCAAAAACACTTGGCGTGTTTAGCAAACAATTGCTCCCGCTTCATCACCTCAAGCACGAGCTTGAGATGCTTCAGGTGCTCCTCGCGTGTCTTGGAATATATTAAAATATCATCCAAATAACAAACGACGAACCTGTTGATATACGGTCTGAACATGCGATCCATCACTGCTTGAAATGTGGCGGGCACATTAGTAAGTCCAAACGACAAGACCATGTACTCGAAGTGACCAAAGGGGGTCCGGAAAGCGGTTTTCAGAATATCAGAGGCAGCAATGCATATCTTATTATACCCTTGTTGAAGGTCAATCGAGGAAAAATAAGCTGAGCCTTTCAGCTTATTGAGCAGGTCATTGACGCGTGGCAAAGGGTAGCGATTTTTAATCGTAGTCACATTCAAGCCCCGACAATCAATGCACATGCGCAACGTCCCATCCTTCTTACCGACAAACAATATCGGTTCAGAATATGACGATGTGCTGGGCCGAACCATACCCTTTGCGAGCAGATCCCTCACTTGCCGTTTCATCCGCTGAACTTTAGCGAGCTTAACCTGTACATAGGTCGTGAAACGGGTTGTGCTCGAGCACAAGAGGGATCAGATGGTCAGCAGGTAACATAGGTGGGAGCCCTGGGATGTCGCCAAAGACATCAGCATATTTAGGCAGGAGGGCTTCGACCTCAAGATCCTTCACGGTGGACTGCGCGGTGGTAGCATTCGATTGCACCCGTGGCCTCACAGCAACACATGGGCGCCTTTCCGTATCATCTGATCGGTTTCTTTGCGCCCAATTAGCTTGGGTTCTTTATTTCCGCTGACGATCGCCGCCAAAGCGAAATTAACCTCAGGCTCCGCAACAGTTCCGCCCTCCTCTGGTGTGACATCTTGGTACGACAGGAAAGGTACCTTAGTCGATAGGTTCCCTTTTGCACAATAGCCAATTGTGCTGGACTCCATATCGATGCGTGCGTGGTACTGTCGTAATGTCGCGGCACCCAATGTCCATGTAGTGCTGTCTACGAGAGACCTTGTTGCACTCATTGGGCCCTAACACACAGAGGGTCCTTCGTCGACTAAGGGTGATCCTGCCCACGATGGGATGCTTACCCTCATCAACGAGGGTAACCTGTCACAATCAGAGAACTGTGGGGTCGACCCCAACACATTCACCTCCTTTGCCGAGATGAAGTCGTCACTGGCACTAGTATCCTCAAGTGCCTTCATCATTCGACCAGCGAGGCCGACTTCAATAACGGAAACACAATAATCTGTCAGAGTCGACTCCACAGATAACAAAAGTGATTCCAGGGCGGGCTCAGAATTAACAAAACCCGCCACAAGAGCTTCATACCAGACATCAAAGGCATAGGACAACTTCGGCAACATAACTGCGGATCCTGCCACGTTCACATCATCAATCAATACAGTGCCTGACTTGAATTGGAGGACACGTTGTATACTGTTTAACAAAGGGGTAGCCCTACGCTGGCTGTGAAATGGTAACAACAAACATGCGGGAGTGTCCGGACATTGATGTCTACATCTCATGTACCTGACCAGCTGTTCGAACAGCTCACTTTGAGATGAGGGGATGAACAAAACGATACGTTCTCAAGGACTATAAGCAACGATGCTTCACACTTGGACGTATGATTGACCACCGACCATGCATTTGTTCAGCTGTCCCGGATGGAGTCAACTCCGCATCAATCCAGGCATCCCCCTACTTTGACCGTGGGGCCAAAGGCGGCAACAATGGCAATCCATCATGAGATAACCCACCGCACATCTCCAACAGAGAGTGATCTCCTTCCAACGCACAAGCTTGGATTGTGTACACTCCCATTTTGTCAGTCATGAGTCCTGCGCTTGCATGGCAGTCACATGAGGCACAAATCTCAAAGCATTTTCTCTAGCTAAAATACGCATCTCAGCTCTTAGGATAAATGGCATCACAAGAGCTTCAAAACGTAATCGGTAGGCAGTTACAGTTTCATTCAGAAACATGAAAAACGAGCCAAAGGTTAATATACAGCGTGCCTCAATATCACGTGACTTCTAGGGTAAGACGTACAAGCAGGGAAACAGTCAACTCATCAAACGTGAAGTTTTCCCGTGCAGTGATCCGTTGATCATACCATGTCTTTGCTATAACCTCGAGGGTATTCCCAACAAAGAGACACCTCACCTCATGTTCACCGCCACGGACCAACTGCAGGTACTTCCAAATATCACGTAGATAGGAACGAGTTGCATTCACAATGTCACGTTCAACATTCATATCATGCAAGATAAACAATTTCGGTGCCGGGATAGTAAGCCACTTCACCTCATTACCGTCGGCGCGGTCTTGCATTTGAGGCGACAGCAAACCCCGTTGATCAGCGGTTCCATCTGTAATCGTCATGGCTACCGAGCGTGGCGTAGTAAGATGGGTAGGGGCCTGAAACACAAGAGGATCTTGAGCAGAAATTGTGTCAAAAGTCTCAGGATCCCTATCAAACGTTCTAGGCACAGTGCCCGGCTCAGGTTGACATGCCAAGCCTACAAACGACAGGTTGTCACATCCCGCCATCATGGAACACTGACCAACATATTCAAATTGCGTGACAATAAACGATGCACAAAATTCTAAAGCAAGTGTGCAAGCGATTCACACGAATCTAGCACAAGAGCACAAGCAATTTGGTCAGCACACCGAAAGTACTCTTGCAGGCTTCGAGTAGATATGGCAGATATGTACTCAGTTGGTTGTTGTGCTACGGTTCATTTCCCGCCGACGCGTAGGTCGACACGATCCTACGAGGCGAAGTGCTTTTGTGATGAACGCATTGCATATGAATGAATCTGCATGATATAAATGTATTCGTGTACATTTATATATGCATTTGGCATGTTGTCATTATCCATCGCGACATCGCATCATGGCAAATCCGCCTAGCATGCATGAAAGCCCGAAGCATGGAAGTGCACATTATGCTCGTGCTACGAAACAATAAGTAATATTATCTGATATAATATTACTTCATTACAGCACACGTTGAGAGCGCCGCACTCGTCGCGATGCATGCCCTGCAACCGGATATCGTTATCCGGACCCTTGCATCATGCGAATGCCGGAAAGGCTTATACGTTGTTACGAGTAGACATCGCCCATACGCAGTAGGGTTGTCACATCTAGGATCGGCCTCCTAATGTGAATCGTACGGCACTGCGATGCTGCGAGTATAACAGATGCGAGGACGGCTAAGCAAGATAAGACATTCGATACCGGAGAACACTTGTGTGTTCTACATTACTATTACTATACGATATTCTACTTAGCCCGAGCTAAGCCTGAACTTCGCTAATCACCGCCGCGTGATGATTGCTTGCTTCCGGCGCTGACGGCGATTTCGTCCATTGCATCATTCCGATCTGTAAGACAGTAAGTTATATCTCTCTTCGTCTTGAAGTCTTCCGCTGTCTCTGTTTGCTCTCGCTTGCCTTGCTGTACTTGCAAGTGCTCGTGCATCGGTGTCGATAGTCTCCAGACGTGCAGATACTTATGAGCAAACGCGAACGAGAGGTACAACAATTTGGTATCGAGACAGGTTCGTTGCCTAACTGTCTCTCTCTGTCTAATCGGAAGTAGGTTCTTTCTATGGCGAGTTCCAGCGTCGAACCACGAGGACCGCTAGATACTTTTGCCGAAGACTTAGGCCGCGCCGTTTTGGACGCCGCCGCTTCCGGTTTGTAATTGTTTAATTGCTTTTGCTTAGATTGCTGCACTTGTTGTGTAAGTGTACGCTTTGAGTCGCAGGTAATCTCAGTGCACCGGCATTGCTTGCCGCTGCGACTGAGACCGGCGTTCGTCCGGACCAGTTGGCGACTCTCATTGCCCAAACTACGGAGATCAGGACTCAGCTGGGCAATTACTTGCTGAGTTTGCTGAATCTTCTCAAGAGTACTGTCGGTAGGCTCACCGAATCGCTTTGTACTCTTGCCTTTGCGATAGAAGTCGGCTTCTATTACGCAAACCTAGGGTATCGCTTCGTGCTTCATGTCCGCGGAACACGACGATACGCCGCACACTAGCCTAGCTAGCCAACCCGATTTCGTTGTAGCTGCTAGAGCGCCGGATAGAGGTCTTGAGACTGTTGGCGCGCGGGCCACTCAAGAGCCCCTTTTCCTTCAGACCCCTGCTCACTTAATTGTGCCGCATTCAGCAGTGAACACGAATATGGACAACACTGCTGGACCAAGGGTTCTGCCATTACCTCAAGCTCGAGGGCATGATGACATCCCTGAGGTGATGAGATTGTCGATTCCCGTTCCTAGGCTCAATATTTCGCTGACCGACAAGACACCAGGGCATAGCATAGCCGATGCAACTCGTGCGTACGTGCGTGACGCTAAAAAGTACCTCCAAGCTGTTCATGGTGGCGATAATGACGGTATCAGGTGTCTCTTCGTTGGTAACACCCTCGAGGGCGCAGCGAAGGACTGGTATCGCAATTGGACCAACGCCCGAGGCAGCTATACTTTTGACGAGTTGGTCGCCGCTTTGCTCGCACGATTCGCTACTGAGGTCCAAGCACGCGATGTGGAAGCTCGTAACGTTTTGGCAGCCGGTAGCTACCACATGCGTCGGGATGAAAATGTACCTGCGTACCAGTCACGCTTCGAAGCACTTGTGACTCCCATTGCTGACCTCACCGAATCTGAGCGTGTCTTTTGGTTTAAGCGAGGCCTAACGAAACTTTTGGCTAAATGGTGCGCCACTGACTTGGTTGGAGCGCAGATCAAGTCGTATGACGCGTTGGTCGCTTTTGCTAAGGGCGCGGAGATACAACTTCTTGCCGGCGAGGAAGAAGTCAAGTCTGCCCCTCGTGCAAATGCCGTGCAAGTGCAGGATCCGCTTGGGGAAGCTGTGGCTCTCGACCAGGACCTCGGCGCGACCCGCCCCACGCCTACTGCCGCGACGCGACGCAGCAACGGGCAACGCAAGGCGCGCGGGGGCGCTAGCTCGGGTGTCCGTGGTACAGTAGTTGCAGGTCCGAGCTCGGACCCAGCTAGGAACAGGAAGCGTGGTGGTGCGCCGTCGTCGGCAGCCGCACAGCGTTCCGACCCCAACACGAAGCGTACTCGTACGGACGACACATTTATGCCAAAATGGAATTGCAATCGTTCCGAATTCGAGCGTCGAAAATTGGCCAACGTTTGTCTACGGTGTGCGGAAAACCATTCCACGAAGGATTGCCCTCTAATGCCGCCGTTTGTACCTCAGCCGAAATAGGGGCTTGCCCGGGTTCCTGTGGAGGGGGCACCACCCGGGATTTCTGAACTAACGCGTGGTCGGTGGTCATCCTTACGGCCAGCCATTAAGGCATTGTTGCCTTGTGTACTTGGACACATCGAGCGAGTCATTGCACGACGCATCACGCTTGACGGACGCACGGGACTTCTCTGCTTCGACCCGTTGTGTAATTTGTTTACACCTCGCCGTCCCCTGTCGTCTATCGATCTGTCTAACCACGTGGTTTTGTTCATCCCCTCGTCTCTGCGTGAGATGTCGGAACAGTTGGCCATATACAGGAGGTGTAGGCGTCAATATCCAGGCACGGCCGCATGTGTATTACTCCCTGCTTTCTATCGGCGCAAGGCAGAGGCATCGTTAAGGGGTATGCGGCATGTCCACCGGTTCGAGCCGGGCACCGTTTTGTTTAATGGTGTGGATCGGGAGGGTACGCTGGCTCCGTGGCCATGCCTATCCTACTCGGTTGACGTTTGGTACGAAGCTCCTGATGGGGGTGCCGTTGGTTACGGACCCGCCTTAAGTGCACTGACGTTGTCTGCTGGGCAGTCGCTCGTAGATAACCGTGTCCCTGTGGTTCAGATCGGTTTGAACGGCCGTACTCTGAAGGCACTTGTTGACACCGGTGCCAGCGACGACTTCATCTCTGTCGCAGAGGTGAACGCGCTGGGGTTGTCCCCAGAGTCGTCTGATTGTCCACAGGTTACCCTTGCTGACGGGGGTAAGCATCCCATCGTGGGCAGGATTACCCTTAGCCTATCGATAGGCCCTTTGCGTGTTGTGACCCGGCCGTACGTGCTGCAGGGCTTAGCAGAGACTGCACCGTACATAATGGGGTCGTCGACATTACGACAGTACCGCGCGCGCATCGACATGGAGACCGCAACCCTGCATATGTGCAAGGGTACTCTGTCGATTAAGGTACCTTTCCTGTCGTTCGAACATGTCACACCAAAGGAGGGCGAAACTGAGGCGGTGCCTATGGTTAATTTCGCTGTGACCGCAATGGCCGCGCGAATCGAAATAGAGCTAGTCGGGCGTAAGGAGGCCGTCCGTTTGTTACGGAAGGGTGCCCACGGACTGCTTTTAAGGCCGCGGGTGAGCTGTTGTGTCACCACCGCGCAGATTTCTGCGGATCCTGAGGTTGAGGCCCTACTGTCGCAGTATGAGGACGTCTTTAAAGATATCCCTGGCCTACCACCTATGCGTCCTGTTGATCACACAATCCCTCTCATGCCTGGAGCGCAGCCTACGGCCCGGCCAATGTACAGGTTGAGTCCATTGGAACTGGACGAGGTAAAGCGCCAGGTGACGGATTTGCTCGCGAAGGGTATGATACGCCCCAGCACATCCCCGTATTCTGCACCGATTTTGTTTGTCGGTAAGAAGGATGGGACCTTGCGCATGTGCATTGATTACCGGGGGTTAAATGCGAATACGGTGAAAAATCGCTACCCTTTGCCACGCGTTGACGACCTGTTGGATAAGCTGAAGGGCTCGGCTTATTTTTCCTCAATTGACTTACAACAGGGCTACAATCAGATTCGCATCGCTGCCTCTGATATCCCGAAAACCGCTTTTCGGACGCCCTTCGGTCACTTTGAGTATACGGTCCTATCGTTTGGTTTGACTAATGCCCCTGCGACGTTTCAGGCGGTTATGGACCGAATGTTTAGGCCGTTTATCGACAGGTTTGTTGTTTGCTACCTGGATGACATCTTGGTATATTCTAAGACGCGCGAGGAGCACTTGGAGCATCTTCGGCTCGTGCTCGACGTTATGAGGCGGGAGCAATTGTTTGCTAAACGCGCCAAATGCTTTTGGGGCGCAGCCTCAGGTGGAATATTTGGGCCACATTGTGTCGGCCACCGGTGTGAAGATGGACCCGCGGAAGGTCGCCGTGGTTCGCGATTGGCCCGCGCCTCAGAACCTCACGGAGCTGCGTAAGTTCCTTGGCTTGACCAATTATTTCCGAAAGTTCATTGAAAAATATTCCATCATTGCGGCCCCGCTTACTAACTTAACTCGCAAAGGCGTTTTCGTTTCGCTCGAGTCGTGGACGTCGCAATGCCAGCGGGCATTCGAAGAGCTCAAACGAATCGTTGCCGAAGATGTCACCCTTGCATTCCCTGATTACTCGTTGCCATTTCGTGTTGAGGTAGTGTCTGATGCCTCAATATTTGGAAGCGGCGCTGTATTGTTACAGGAAGGGCGACCGATCGCCTTCACGAGTAAGAAGTTTTCTGGTGCGGAGATTCGCTACACCACCGGGGAACAGGAGCTTCTGGCCGTGCTGCATGCTTTAAAGGAATGGCGCTGTTACCTCGAGGGACGCCCGTTTACTTTAAAGACTGACCACAAGCCCCTAACGTTTTTGCAAAGCGTTCCGACGTTGAACCGCCGTCAAGCTAGGTGGATGGAATATCTAGCTAGGTTCAACTGCACCTGGGAGTATATTTCTGGTAAATTGAATATTGCCGATGCTCTCAGTCGACATCCGTCGCTACACGCTGCAATTTTGGCAGCGCCCGTCGTGCGGCCGCGTAGCGAGGAGGTACCGATCGCGACGGACCTCGCGGAGCGGTTGAAGGTTGCCTACAGCGCAGACGCCTGGTTCGCGGACCCGGCTAATGCAGAAAACCTTCGCAAGCAGAATGGCCTTTGGCTACGGACGGAGGGTGCAGCTACGCAAATCGTTGTTCCGAACGATGACGCGCTACGCTACGACATCCTTGCGCGGTTCCACGAGGACCCGTTAGCAGGACACCCTGGTAGCAAGCGATTGATCGACTTGGTGCAACGTTCCTTTTGGTGGCCTCGTTTGGCTAAGGATGCGGCGAACTTCGTCCAGACATGCAGTCTGTGCCAGCGCAATAAGGCTTTGTCCGGTAAGGGCCATTGGTTGTTGCAACCGTTGCCTGTCCCGGATGCGCCTTGGGAAAGTGTTTCCATGGACTTCGTAGTCGCGCTGCCCAAAACTGAGGGGGGATACGATGCGGTGTTCGTAATGGTCGATCGTCTCACTAAGATGGTTCACCTAGCACCATGCACATCATCCTGCACGGCTGAGCAAACTGCACGTTTGTTTTTCGATAATGTGGTTCGGTTACACGGGATTCCCAAAAATGTGATCTCGGACCGCGGTGGACAGTTCACGTCTAAGTTTTGGGAAGCGCTCTGCAAACTAGTTGGCATGCGCGTCAACCTGAGCACGGCGTATCACCCGCAGACTGATGGTCAAACCGAACGCATAAACCACACGTTGGGTGATATGTTGCGCAATTATGCTGGTCGCACACCACTCGTTTGGGATACGTATTTGACTGCGGCAGAATTCGCGCTTAACAATGCTGTTAACCACTCTACAGGCAAAAGTCCGTTCTTTCTTAACTACGGATTTCATCCCGCGCTACCCGTGTGGCGTGAGTTGGAAGTGAACGTGCCTGCTGCTAAACGTTTTGCCAAGTCTTTTATGTCCCGAATCACAGACGCGAAGTCGTGTTTGGACGCGGCGCAGCAACGAACGACGGAATACTACAACAAATCCAAGCAGGATGTGACGTTTTCGGAGGGGCAACTCGTGTTGCTAAGCACCAAGAACTTGCGTTCCTTGGCCGACGGATCCCGAAAACTCTTACCCCGCTGGATTGGTCCGTACCCTGTCGTGCGCATGGTTGGGAATGTGGCTGTGCAGCTTGCATTGCCCGCTGATATGACCATTCACCCCACGTTTCACGTATCGCTTGTTCGTCCGTATCGTAGTACGGAACCCGTCCCTGAGCCTGCTAACGCCCCCGCAGCGATCGAACCAGTTCCCGAGACCTGGATCGCTGGTAAACAGAAGTTTTACGATGTGGAGCGGGTGTTAGATTATCGCGCGCGTTGTGTGGGCCGACACCGACGTAAGCGAACAGTACACGAGTACTTGGTTAAGTGGACAGGGTATACCGACGAGCACAACTCATGGGAACCGGCACGCAACTTCTCACAGGACATGAAACCCCTGCTCAAAGAAGCCCGCAAACGTGCCACGCAAGCCCAATGACCCCTGCAGTCGATGCTGTATGATGCAGCGAGGACGCTGCATACGGGAGGGGGGATAATTGTTGTGCTACGGTTCATTTCCCGCCGACGCGTAGGTCGACGCGATCCTACGAGGCGAAGTGCTTTTGTGATGAACGCATTGCATATGAATGAATCTGCATGATATAAATGTATTCGTGTACATTTATATATGCATTTGGCATGTTGTCATTATCCATCGCGACATCGCATCATGGCAAATCCGCCTAGCATGCATGAAAGCCCGAAGCATGGAAGTGCGCATTATGCTCATGCTACGAAACAATAAGTAATATTATCTGATATAATATTACTTCATTACAGCACACGTTGAGAGCGCCGCACTCGTCGCGATGCATGCCCTGCAACCGGATATCGTTATCCGGACCCTTGCATCATGCGAATGCCGGAAAGGCTTATACGTTGTTACGAGTAGACATCGCCCATACGCAGTAGGGTTGTCACATCTAGGATCGGCCTCCTAATGTGAATCGTACGGCACTGCGATGCTGCGAGTATAACAGATGCGAGGACGGCTAAGCAAGATAAGACATTCGATACCGGAGAACACTTGTGTGTTCTACATTACTATTACTATACGATATTCTACTTAGCCCGAGCTAAGCCTGAACTTCGCTAATCACCGCCGCGTGATGATTGCTTGCTTCCGGCGCTGACGGCGATTTCGTCCATTGCATCATTCCGATCTGTAAGACAGTAAGTTATATCTCTCTTCGTCTTGAAGTCTTCCGCTGTCTTTGTTTGCTCTCTCTTGCCTTGCTGTACTTGCAAGTGCTCGCGCATCGGTGTCGATAGTCTCCAGACGTGCAGATACTTATGAGCAAACGCGAACGAGAGGTACAACATTGGTCCCTGTAGTCCGCGCAATCAAAGCCTCCGGCTGATTAGAACGCAAGTTGTAACCAGAAGCTATCGCAAGCTGTGCCGGACCACTAGTTTCACCTGCAACTCAGAGCAAAGGCTCACACCACAATTGCAGTAAACTACAAAGGTATAAAAACAATCACAATTAGGAAGCAACAGTGTCTAATACAGTGTGGACAAGTTCTTCGGCGATAATGTCTAGTGGGCTACGTCGCCCATCGTCGACAGTCCTCCTAGAAAGAACTTAATTCCGATCGAGCATCATTAGACAGTCAGGCAACGAACCTGTCTCGATACCAAATTTGTTGTATCCTTCCTTCTTCAATCATGCACTGAATCTGCACGTCTGGATGTTAGCTAGTGTGCACCAAGCTTATGAACAGCAAGGCGATTCAATGCGAACAAAGTGACAGCGGAAGACTCAAGAATAAGGAAAGATCCAACTTACAATAGTCTTCGTTTACAAATCGGTAGATGGCCGTCAGACCCCGCGGGCAATGTTCATCACTCGGCTGCAGATGATATGCTAGAATAGCTCAGGCCGAATATATATGAGTATATCGTATGTATGCGAATTAGATAGAGTTAAGTACACGAGTACTTAGTCCAAAGTAGCGTGAGCCGACTTCGGTCTCTAGGCGGCCGTCCTCGCACCTATCACGTCGCGATACCGATGCACAGTACAGGTCTCACTGGATTCCAATCTCAAGTGTGAGTACCTTTGTAGCACTGTTCTAAATATCGTGTCATCCGTGATATTATTGAATGCAACGCATGCAATATGCGAAGGTCCGAATATCGATATTCGGTTGCCGACCCAACCATCGCAATCGTCACCTTCTCGCATACGCGTATGGTTTATGACGTAAATTAGGTAATAATATTTTAAGTA
Source organism: Volvox africanus (assembly GCA_030268105.1). Taxonomy (NCBI): domain Eukaryota; kingdom Viridiplantae; phylum Chlorophyta; class Chlorophyceae; order Chlamydomonadales; family Volvocaceae; genus Volvox; species Volvox africanus. The sequence goes on from BSDZ01000035.1 coordinate 65,769, forward strand.
TTATTACGTGATATAAAATGCCAATGGATAGATCGCGCATTAATTATCAGCCTCGAGTCAAACATGTTGACCGACAGCGCGATGTCGTAGATGATAATGCGACATGCCTGATTAGCTAGATATACTCGAGTATATCATGCTAATATGATTATATCATGCTTCATAATGTTTGAATGCATTGCAGCCTATTTCGGTGCAACCGGTGATCAAACCGGCGCACAACAACTATCCCCCCTCCCGTATGCAGCGTCCTCACTGCATCGGACAGCATCGACTGCAGAGATCATTGGGTCTGCGTGGCACGTAGGCGAGCTTCCTCCAATAGGGGCTTCATTTCCGGCGAGAAGTTACACATCGGTTCCCACGAATTATGCTCGCTAGGATAGCCAGTCCACTTGACTAGATACTCGTGCACCTTCCGCTTTCGTCGTTGTCGACCTATACAACGAACCCGATAATCCAATATTCGCTCCACATCATACACTTTTTGCTTGCCTGCGATCCAGGTCTTGGGACCGGGGTCCATTACTGCAGGGGCATCGGTGTCGTTTGTAACGGGCGTCATGCCGTGATAAGGGTGGATGAGGGAAATATGAAATGTGGGATGGATATTCATGTCAGAGGGTAGGGATAGCTCCACAGCTACGTTCCCTACCATGCGAACAATGGGATATGGCCCAATCCAGCGAGGTAACAATTTGCGGGAACCGTCGGCGAGCGAACGCAAGTTCTTAGTGCTCAATAATACCATTTGTCCCACCGAAAATGTTACATCTCGTTTGGATTTATTATAATAGTCCGTCGTCCGTTGTTGTGCCGCGTCCAAACATGCCTTCGCGTCTGTCATGCGGGATAGGAACGACTTGGCAAAGGTTTTAGCCGCTGGGATATTTATCTCCAACTCTCGCCACACGGGTAGCGCAGGATGGAATCCATAATTCAGAAAGAGAGGGCTTTGACCTGTAGAACGGTTAACAGCGTTGTTAAGCGCAAATTCTGCCGAAGTCAGAAATGTATCCCAAACAGAGGGTGTGCGTCCCACAAAATTCCTCCACATATCGCCCAGCGTGCGATTTGTGCGTTCAGTTTGCCCATCGGATTGTGGATGATATGCTGTGCTCAAATGAACGCGCATACCGACAAGTTGACATGGCGCTTCCCAAAACTTAGACGTGAATTGACCGCCGCGATCGGATATCACAATTTTAGGAACGCCATGCAATCGGACCACGTTATCGAAAAATAATCGTGCTGTTTGCTCAGCGGTGCAAGACGAGGTGCAGGGGGCTAAGTGAACCATCTTGGTCAAGTGATCAACCATTACAAACACCGAGTCGTATCCCCCCTCAGTTTTGGGCAGCGTGACTATGAAGTCCATTGAAACACTTTCCCAAGGGGCATCTGGTATAGGTAAAGGTTGTAATAAACCCTGGCCCTTACCGGATAGTGCTTTATTGCGCTGACATAAACTGCACCTTTGCACGAAGTTTTCCGCATCCTTCACCACGCGCGGCCACCAGAACGAGCGTCGTACAAGCTCTGCCATTCGCGTACTTCCAGGATGTCCTGCTAACGGGTCCTCGTGGAACTGTGCAAGAATATCGTAGCGCAAAGCGTCGTTGTTCGGCACGACGATTTGTGTCATCGAGCCATCTTTCCGTAGCCACAAATCGTTGTGCTTGTGCAAATGTTCCACATTACTTGGTGAAGCAAACCATGGATCGGCCTGATACGCCATCTTGAGTCGTTGCACGAGATCCGCTGCTATCGGCACCTCCTGACTGCGCGAACGAGTAACCGGTGCTGCCAAAATCGCAGCATGCAATGATGGATGTCGACTGAGGGCGTCAGCAATATTAATTCTGCCGGCGATATACTCCCACGTACAGTCGAAACAAGATAGATATTTCATCCAACGGGCTTGTCGTCGGTTAAGCGTGGGGACACTCTGCAAGAATGTCAACGGTTTGTGGTCAGTCTTCAGCGTAAAAGGGCGGCCTTCGAGGTAACAGCGCCACTCCTTCAAAGCATGTAGAGCTGCCAACAGCTCCTGCTCTCCGGTTGTATATCGGGTCTCCGCTGTTGTACCTCTCCTTTGTGTTTGCTCATAAGTATCTGCGCGTCTGAAGACTTTCGACACCGATGCGCGAGCACTTGCAAGTACAGCAAGGCAAGCGCGAGCAAACAGAGACAGCGGAAGACTTCAAGACAAGAAGAGATATAACTTACAGTCTTACAGATCGAAGCGATGCAATGGACGAAATCGCTGTCAGCGCCGGAAGCAAGCAATCATCACACGGCGGTGATAAGCGAAGTTCAGGCTTAGCTCGGGCTAAGTAGAATAGCGTATAGCAATAGTAATATTGAACACACGAGTGTTCTCCGGTATCGAATGTCTTGTCTTACTTAGCCGTCCTCGCATCTGTTATACTCGCAGTATCACGATGCCGTACAATTCACACTAGGAGGCCAATCCTAAGTGTGACAACCCTACTGCGTATAGGCGATGTCCATGTATAACAACGTATAAGCCTTTCTGGCATTCGCATGATGCAAGGGTCCGAATAATGATATTCGGTTGCAGGGCAAGTATTGCGATGAGTGCGGTGCTCTCAACGTGTGCTGTAATGAAGTAATATTATATCAAACAATATTACTTATCGTTTCGTAGCACGAGCATAATGCACCTCTTGATCGTTCGGGATCTTATGCATGTTAGGCGGATTTGCCATGATGCAATGTCGCGATGGATAATGGTGACATGCCAAATGCATATATAAATGTATACGAATACATTTATATTATTCAAGTTCATTCATATGCATTGATCGTTCATGTGTTCATCAAAATAGCACTTTGCCTCGTAGCGTCGCATCGACCTACACATCGGCGGAAAACGAACCGTGGCACAACATCCGCACCCGAGAACTTCTTACTCGTGAAGGTGATCGGTCATCCTTCCTGCAACAATACAGCGCCGCTTCCATGCAAGGAAGCATCCAATACAACTTCAACACGGAATGGCAACAAGTAATCAGGGAAAGAGAGGGTAACGTCATCGGCGACGATTCGCTTGAGCTCTTTGAATGCCCGCTGACACGCGGGTGTCCAGGCTTCGAGGGAAGCGAAACCTCCTTTCTTCGTCAAATTCGTAAGCGGGGCCGCAATAATGGAGTATGTATTAATAAACTTACGGAAGTAGTTGGTCAAACCCAATAACTGGTCTAGTTCGGTGAGGTTCTGTGGCGCAGGCCACTCGTGAACCACAGCTACTTTCCGTGGGTCCATCCTTATCCCAGTGGCTGATACGATGTGGCCCAAATACTCCACTTGAGGCTGCGCCCAAAAACACTTGGCGTGTTTAGCAAACAATTGCTCCCGCTTCATCACCTCAAGCACGAGCTTGAGATGCTTCAGTTGCTCCTCGCACGTCTTGGAATATATTAAAATATCATCCAAATAACAAACGACGAACCTGTCGATATACGGTCTGAACATGCGATCCATCACTGCTTGAAATGTGGCGGGCACATTAGTAAGTCCAAACGACAAGACCATGTACTCAAAGTGACCAAAGGGGGTCCGGAAAGCGGTTTTCGGAATATCAGAGGCAGCAATGCGTATCTGATTATACCCTTGTTGAAGGTCAATCGAGGAAAAATAAGCTGAGCCTTTCAGCTTATCGAGCAGGTCATTGACGCGTGGCAAAGGGTAGCGATTTTTAATCGTAGTCGCATTCAAGCCCAGATAATTAATGCACATGCGCAACGTCCCATCCTTCTTACCGACAAACAATATCGGTTCAGAATATGACGATGTGCTGGGCCGAATCATACCCTTTGCGAGCAGATCCCCCACTTGCCGGTTCACTTCATCTAGCTCCAACGGGCTTAACCTGTACATAGGTCGTGAAACGGGTTGTGCTCGAGCACAAGAGGGATCGTATGGTCAACAGGTCGCATAGGTGGGAGCCCTGGGATGTCACCAAAGACATCAGCATATTTAGGCAGGAGGGCTTCGACCTCAAGATCCTTCACGGTGGACTGCGCGGTGGTAGCATTCGATTGCACCCGTGGCCTCACAGCAACACATGGGCGCCTTTCCGTATCATCTGATCGGTTTCTTTGCGCCCAATTAGCTTGGGTTCTTTATTTCCACTGACGATCGCCGCCAAAGCGAAATTAACCTCAGGCTCCGCAACAGTTCCGCCCTCCTCCGGTGTGACATCTTGGTACGACAGGAAAGGTACCTTAGTCGATAGGTTCCCTTTGCACAAACTAAGTGTGGTGGACTCCATATCGATGCGCGCGCGGTACTGTCGTAATGTCGCGGCACCCAAAATGTACTGTGCCATCTCCGAGACCTTGTAGCACATACGGCTGGGCCCTAACATGCAGAGGGCCTATCGATAGGCTCAGGGTGATCCTGCCCACGATGGGATGCTTACCTCCATCAGCGAGGGTAACCTGTGCACAATCAGACGACTGAGGGGTCAACCCCAAAGCATTCACCTCCTTTGCCGAGATGAAGTCGTCGCTGGCGCCGGTATCCACGAGCGCCTTCATCAGTCGACCTCTGAGGCCGATTTCGATAATAGGGACACGATTCCCTGTCGGAGTCGACTCTGTGGAAAGCAAAAGTGATCCTATAGCAGGCTCGAACCTGGTAGGACTCAAAAGAGGGGCCCCATTAATACGCAAGCCGCAGTGTCCGAATTTTGACGGCGGTACCTCTTATACCTGGTGAGCTGCTCGCACAGCTCACAGGAAGATGAAGGGATAAATAGGGTAACGTGGCCGGCAAAATCGAGGGAAGAAAGAGGGCAGCGCGGTGCAAATAAATTACACAGCGGGTCAAAGTGGTTTAGTCCCGTGTGCCCGTCGAGCGAAAAACGTCGTCCGATAACGTGCTCTATTTGTCAAAAGACGGAAGGTAAAAGAGCCTTTACAGCTGGACGCAACGACGGCCAGCGGCCACGTTCACTTTCTTCAATCCCGGGAGAAGTCCCTTCCTCCACATCCCGGGCAACTTCCTAAGTCGTCTTAGGCACGAAAGGTGGTAACAGAGGGCAGTCGCGAGTAGGGTGCTCTCCCGCACATCTCAAACAAAGATTAGCGAACTTTCGACGATCAAACTCCGACCGTCGGCATTCCCACTTTTGCATATATGGGTCCTCTGTCCGGGGCTTTTTAACACTAGGAGCCGCGTTCTGCATTGCAGCTACAGACGGCGCGCTCCCCCTTCGCTTTCCTTTCGCATGGCCAGAGCTCGGCCCAGCTCCCGCGGACCCACGATTACTTGGGCTTTGGCGTCCGCGAATATCATACCGTCTCTCCTTCCGAACGGTATTCACGGCCGCCGCGGGGCGTTGACGATCGGAACCATGGTCCTTTGGTATCGACTCCGAAGGTGGTTCCTGCGCTCGCATCGCGTGAATACAAGGATTAATTTGCTTAGCGTCCTTTCCAGCCAAATTCCGAACTTCTGCACCTCTAGCAAAAGCTACTAAGGCATCATAAGATTGAAATGGAATCCCACTGAGGTCAGTGGCACACCACCGCGCAAGGGATTCAGTGAGACCATGATGAAACCAGAAGATACGATCCTCCTCAGGAAAGTTAACGATAGGAGTTATCAGTGCCTCGAAACGGGACTGATAAGCAGGAACGGTCTCGTGTGGACGCATATGGTACGTGCCTTGTGCCAGCGTCTTATGAGCCTCATTGCTACACAAGCGAACTTCCGTAGCAAAGCGGGCGAGGAGAGCATCGATCAGGTTATCAAACGTGTACTTGCCTCTAGCGGTGGTCCATTCGTCATACCAATCCTTTGCGGCACCCTCGAGGGTATTCCCAACGAACAGGCATTTAATAGAGTCGCATCCCCCGCCATGCACCGCTTGCAGATATTGCCTAGCGTCGCGAACGCAAGCCCTGGTCCTATCCGCGACACTATGCCCTGAATTCTTTGCCTTTTCGTCAGCGGAGATATTGAGCTTAGGCACGGGGATAGTCAACTTCATAACCTCCGGTATTCCGACGGGTTCTTGAACCGCGGGTGTTACCGGAGCCCGTTGTGCTCCAACTCCTTCACTTGTTGTAGCCGCTGCCGACAGTGGTACAATTAAGTGTGAAGGGGTCTGAAGAACAATGGGATCAGACATAATACGAGTCCCGACGGTATCAGGATCGGCAAAAGCAGTTCTAGCGGCAAGATCGCCATCGGGCTGGCTGGCGGTGCCCAGATAGGAACTATCTTTGCGTCCCGACATAAGGCACGAACTTATACGGGTGAACAGGAATTTACTAAAAGATCTGTGAACAGGTAACGCAAGAGGAATTTTCGATTACTCGCGTACCGACAGAACTCCTGAGTAACTCGAGAAGAAAAGTGACGTAATACGTAAGGCCGTCTCTTATCTCAGTAGTCTTCTGAATCAAGGCCTTAATCTGATCCGAATTTAGGTATTGTCCGGCCAACACAGCGTTTAGTGTTGGCGTACGCTCACCTGCGGCTCACAGTGCAAGCTCGCAACGAGAGTGCAGCAACTAGTTACCAACAGATATCTAGGATTACAAACCGGAAGCGGCGGCGTCCAGGACGGCGCGGCCAAGATCCTCAGCGAAGGTGTCTAAAGGGCTGTGGCGCGTGTCATCGTCGCTCACCATCGCAAGAACCTACTTCCGATGAGGGACAATGAGACAGTCGTGAATTTACCCGTCTCGATACCAAATTTGTTGTATCCTTCCTTCTTCAATCATGCATTAGATCAGCACGTCTGGATGTTAGCTGAGTGCATACCGAGCTTACGAACAGCAAGGCAATCCAATGCGAGTAATGGACAGCGGAAGACTCAACAATAAGGAAAGATTCAACTTACAATGATCTTCAGTTGCAAATTAGAAGTCTGCCGTCAGACCCCGCGGGCTGTTGTGCTACGGTTCATTTCCCGCCGATGCGTAGGTCGATGCGACCCTACGAGGCAAAGTGTTATCTTGATGAATGCATGAATGACTATTGCATATGAATGAACCTGCATGATATATATGTATTCGCATACATTTATATATGCATTTGGCATGTTATCATTATCCATCGCGACATCGCATCATGGCAAATCCACCTAGCATGCATAAAATACCGAATCGTTGAAGTGCGCATTATGCTCGTGCTATGAAACGATAAGTAATATTATTTGGTATAATATTACTTCATTACAGCACACGTGGAGAGCGCCGCACTCATCGCGATGCATGCCTTGCAACCGAATATCGTTATTCGGACCCTTGCATCATGCGAATGCCGGAAAGGCTTATACGTTGTTATACATGGACATCGCCTATACGCAGTAGGGTTGTCACACTTAGGATCGGCCTCCTAGTGTGAATCGTACGGCATCACGATGCTACAAGTATAACAGATGCGAGGACGGCTAAGCAAGATAAGATATTCGATACCGGAGAACACTCGTGTGTTCTACATTATTATTGCTATACGCTATTCTACTTAGCCCGAGCTAAGCCTAAACTTCACTATTCACCGCTGTGTGATGATTGCTTGCTTCCGGCGCTGACGGCGATTACGTCCATTGCACCGCTTCGATCTGTAAGACTGTAAGTTATATCTCTTCTTGTTTGAAGTCTTCCGCTGTCTCTGTTTGCTCTCGCTTGCCTTGCTGTACTTGCAAGTGCTTGCGCATTGGTGTCGCAAGCCTTCAGACGCGCAGATACTGATGAGCAAACACGAAGGAGAGGTACAACAAATTGGTATCGAGACAGGTTCGTTGCCTAACTGTCTCTCTTTGTCTAATCGGAAGTAGGTTCTTTCTATGGCGAATTCCAGCGACGAACCACGAGGACCGCTAGATACTTTTGCCGAAGACCTAGGCCGCGCCGTTTTGGACGCCGCCGCTTCCGGTTTGTAATTGTTTAATTGCTTTTGCTTAGATTGCTGCACTTGTTGTGTAAGTGTACGCTCTGAGTCGCAGGTAATCTCAGTGCACCGGCATTGCTTGCCGCGGCGACTGAGACCGGCTTTCGTCCGGACCATTTGGCGACTCTCATCGCCCAAACTACGGAGATCAGGACTCAGCTGGGCAAGTACTTGCTGAGTTTACTGAATCTTCTCATAAGTACTGTCGGTAGGCTCACCGAATCGTTTTGTACTCTTGCCTTTGCGATAGAAGTCGGCTTCTATTACGCAAACCTAGGGTATCGCTTCGTGCTCCATGTCCGCGGAACACGACGATACGCCGCACACTAGCCTAGCTAGCCAACCCGATTTTGTTGTGGCTGCTAGAGCGCTGGATAGAGGTCTTGAGACTGTTGGCAGGCGAGCCACTCAAGATCCCCTTTTCCTTCAGACCCCTGCTCACTTAATTGTGCCGCATTCAGCAGTTAACACCAATATGGACAACACTGCTGGACCAAGGGTTCTGCCATTACCTCAAGCTCGAGGGCATGATGACATCCCTGAGGTGATGAGATTGTCAATTCCCGTTCCTAGGCTCAATATCTCGCTAACTGAAAAGACAGCAGGACATAGCATAGCCGATGCAACTCGTGCGTACGTGCGTGACGCTAAAAAGTATCTCCAGGCTGTTCATGGTGGCGATAATGATGGTATCAGGTGTCTCTTCGTTGGTAACACCCTCGAGGGCTCAGCGAAGGACTGGTATCGCGAATGGACCACCGCCCGGGACAACTATACTTTTGACGAGATGATCGCCGCTTTGCTCGAACGGTTCGCTACTGAGGTCCAAGCACGTGATGTAGAGGCTCGTAAGGTTTTGGCAGCCGGTAGCTACCACATGCGTCGGGGTGAAAATGTACCTGCGTACCAGTCACGCTTCGAAGCACTAGTGACCCCCATTGCTGATCTCACCGAAACCGAGCGTGTCTTTTGGTTTAAGCGAGGCCTGACGAAACTTTTGGCTAAATGGTGCGCTACTGACTTGGCTGGGATGCCGATCAAGTCGTATGATGCCTTGGTCACTTTTGCTAAGGGTACGGAGATACGACTCCTTGCCGGTGGGGAAGAAGTCAAGTCTGTCCCTCGTGCAAATGCCGTGCAAGTGCAGGATCCGCTTGGGGAAGCTGTAGCTCTCGACCAGGAACTCGGAGCGACCCGCCCCACGCCTACTGCCGCAACGTGACGCAGCAACCGGCAACGCCAGGCGCGCGGGGGCGCTAGCTCGGGTGTCCGCGGGTCAGGAGGAGCAGGTCCGAGCTCGGACCCGGCTAAGAGCAGGAAGCGTGGTGGTGCGCCGTCGTCGGCAGCCGCACAGCGCTCTGACCCCAACACGAAGCGTACTCGCACGGATGACTCGTTTATGCCAAAATGGAATTGCAATCGTTCCGAGTTCGAACGTCGGAAAGCGGCCAATGTTTGTCTACGGTGCGCGGAGAGCCATCCTACGAAGGATTGCCCGTTACTGCCGCCGTTTGTACCTCAGCCGAAATAGGGGCTTGCCCGGGTTCCTGTGGAGGGGGCACCGCCCGGGATTTCTGAACTAACGCGTGGTCGGTGGTCATCCTTACGGCCAGCCGTGAAGGCATTGTTGCCTTGCGTACTTGGACACATCGAGCGAGTCATTGCGCGACGCATCACGCTTGACGGACGCACGGGACTTCTCTGCTTCGATCCGTTGTGTAATTTATTTACACCTCGCCGTGCCCTGTCGTCTATCGATCTGTCTAACCACGTGGTTTTGTTCATCCCCTCGTCTCTGCGTGAGATGTCGGAACAGTTGGCCATATACAGGAGGTGTAGGCGTCAATATCCAGGCACCGCCGCATGTGTTTTACTCCCCGCTTTCTGTCGGCGCAAGGCAGAGGCATCGTTAAGGGGTATGCGGCATGTCCACCGGTTCGAGCCGGGCACCGTTTTGTTTAATGGTGTGGATCGGGAGGGTACGCTGGCTCCGTGGCCAGGAACATCCTACTCGGTTGACGTTTGGTACGAAGCTCCTGACGGGGGTGCCGTAGGTTACGGACCCGCCCTAAGTGCACTGACGTTGTCTGCTGGGCAGTCGCTCGTAGATAACCGTGTCCCTGTGGTTCAGATCGGTTTGAATGGCCGTACTCTGAAGGCACTTGTTGACACCGGTGCCAGCGACGACTTCATCTCTGTCGCAGAGGTGAATGCGCTGGGGTTGTCCCCAGAGTCGTCTGATTGTCCACAGGTTACCCTTGCTGACGGGGGTAAGCATCCCATCGTGGGCAGGATTACCCTTAGCCTATCGATAGGCCCTTTACGTGTTGTGACCCGGCCGTACGTGCTGCAGGGCTTAGCAGAGACTGCACCGTACATAATGGGGTCATCGACATTACGGCAGTACCGCGCGCGCATCGACATGGAGACCGCAACCCTGCATATGTGCAAGGGTACTCTGTCGATTAAGGTACCTTTCCTGTCGTTCGAGCATGTAACACCAAAGGAGGGCGAAACTGAGGCGGTGCCTATGGTTAATTTCACTGTGACCGCAATGGCCGCGCGAATCAAACCAGAGGTAGTCGGGCGTAAGGAGGCCGTCCGTTTGTTACGGAAGGGTGCCCACGGACTGCTTTTAAGGCCGCGGGTGAGCTGTTGTGTCACCACCGTGCAGATTTCTGCGGATCCTGAGGTTGAGGCCCTACTGTCGCAGTATGAGGACGTCTTTAAAGATATCCCTGGCCTACCACCTATGCGTCCTGTTGATCACACAATCCCTCTCGTGCCTGGAGCGCAGCCTACGGCCCGGCCAATGTACAGGTTGAGTCCATTGGAGCTGGACAAGGTGAAGCGCCAGGTGACGGATTTGCTCGCGAAGGGTATGATACGCCCCAGCACATCCCCGTATTCTGCACCGATTTTGTTTGTCGGTAAGAAGGATGGGACCTTGCGCATGTGCATTGATTACCGGGGGTTAAATGCGAATACGGTGAAAAATCGCTACCCTTTGCCACGCGTTGACGACCTGTTGGATAAGCTGAAGGGCTTGGCTTATTTTTCCTCAATTGACTTACAACAGGGCTACAATCAGATTCGCATCGCTGCCTCTGATATCCCGAAAATCGCTTTTCGGACGCCCTTCGGTCACTTCCAGTATACGGTCCTATCGTTTGGTTTGACTAATGCCCCTGCGACGTTTCAGGCGATTATGGACCGAATGTTTAGGCCGTTTATCGACAGGTTTGTTGTTTGCTACCTGGATGACATCTTGGTATATTCTAAGACGCGCGAGGAGCACTTGGAGCATCTTCGGCTCGTGCTCGACGTTATGAGGCGGGAGCAATTGTTTGCTAAACGTGCCAAATGCTTTTGGGCGCAGCCTCAGGTGGAATATTTGGGCCACATTGTGTCGGCCACCGGTGTGAAGATGGACCCCCGGAAGGTCGCCGTGGTTCGCGATTGGCCCGCGCCTCAGAACCTCACGGAGCTGCGTAAGTTCCTTGGCTTGACCAATTATTTCCGAAAGTTCATTGAAAAATATTCCATCATTGCGGCCCCGCTTACTAACTTAACTCGCAAAGGCGTTTTCGTTTCGCTCGAGTCGTGGACGTCACAATGCCAGCGGGCATTCGAAGAGCTCAAGCGAATTGTTGCCAAAGATGTCACTTTTGCATTCCCTGATTACTCGTTGCCATTTCATGTTGAGGTAGTGTCTGATGCCTCAATATTTGGAAGCGGCGCTGTATTGTTACAGGAAGGTCGACCCATCGCCTTCACGAGTAAGAAGTTTTCTGGTGCGGAGATTCGCTACACCACCGGGGAACAGGAGCTTCTGGCCGTGCTGCATTCTTTAAAGGAATGGCGCTGTTACCTCGAGGGACGCCCGTTTACTTTAAAGACTGACCATAAGCCCCTAACGTTTTTGCAAAGCGTTCCGACGTTGAACCGCCGTCAGGCTAGGTGGATGGAATACCTAGCTAGGTTCAACTGCACCTGGGAGTATATTTCTGGTAAATTGAATATTGCCGATGCTCTCAGTCGACATCCGTCGCTACACACTGCAATTTTGGCAGCGCCCGTCGTGCGGCCGCATAACGAGGAGGTGCCGATCGCGACGGACCTCGCAGAGCGGTTGAAGGTTGCCTACAACGCAGACGCCTGGTTCGCGGACCCGGCTAATGTAGAAAACCTTCGCAAGCAGAATGGCCTTTGGCTACGGACGGAGGGTGCAGCTACGCAAATCGTCGTTCCGAACGACGACGCGCTACGCTACGGCATCCTTGCGCGGTTCCACAAGGACCCGTTGGCAGGACACCCTGGTAGCAAGCGATTGATCGACTTGGTGCAACGTTCCTTTTGGTGGCCTCGCCTGGCTAAGGATGCGGCGAACTTCGTCCAGACATGCAGTCTGTGCCAGCGCAATAAGGCTTTGTCCGGTAAGGGCCATGGGTTGTTGCAACCGTTGCCTGTCCTGGATGCGCCTTGGGAAAGTGTTTCCATGGACTTCGTAGTCGAGCTGCCCAAAACTGAGGGGGGATACGATGCGGTGTTCGTAACGGTCGATCGTCTGACTAAGATGGTTCACCTAGCACCATGCACATCGTCCTGCACGGCTGAACAAACCGCATGCTTGTTTTTCGACAATGTGGTTCGGTTACACGGGGTTCCCAAAAATGTGATCTCGGACCGCGGTGGGCAGTTCACGTCTAAGTTTTGGCAAGCACTCTGCAAGCTAGTTGGCATGCGTGTCAACCTGAGCACAGCGTACCACCCGCAGACTGATGGTCAAACCGAACGCACAAACCGCACGTTGGGTGATATGTTGCGCAATTATGCTGGTCGCACACCACTTGTTTGGGATACGTATTTGACTGCGGCAGAATTCGCGCTTAACAACGCTGTGAACCGCTCAACAGGCAAAAGTCCGTTCTTTCTCAACTACGGATTTCATCCCGCGCTACCCGTGTGGCGTGAGTTGGAAGTGAACGTGCCTGCTGCTAAACTTTTTGCCAAGTCTTTTATGTCCCGAATCACAGACGCGAAGTCATGTTTGGACGCGGCGCAGCAACGAACGACGGAATATTACAACAAATCCAAGCAGGATGTGACGTTTTCGGAAGGGCAACTCGTGTTGCTAAGCACCAAGAACTTGCGTTCCTTGGCCGACGGATCCCGAAAACTCTTACCTCGCTGGATTGGTCCATATCCTGTCGTGCGCATGGTTGGGAATGTGGCTGTGCAGCTTGCATTGCCCGCTGATATGACCATTCACCCCACGTTTCACGTATCGCTTGTTCGTCCGTATCGTGGTACAGAACCCGTCCCTGAGCCTGCTAACGCCCCCGCAGCGATCGAACCAGTTCCCGAGACCTGGATCGCTGGTAAACAGAAGTTTTACGATGTGGAGCGGGTGTTAGATTATCGCGCGCGTCGTGTGGGCCGACACCGACGTAAGCGGACAGTACACGAGTACTTGGTTAAGTGGACAGGGTATACCGACGAGCACAACTCATGGGAACCGGCACGCAACTTCTCACAGGACATGAAGCCCCTGCTCGAAGAAGCCCGCAAACGTGCCACGCAAGCCCAATGACCCCTGCAGTCGATGCTGTATGATGCAGCGAGGACGCTGCATACGGGAGGGGGGATAATTGTTGTGCTACGGTTCATTTACCGCCGACGCGTAGGTCGACGCGATTCTACAAGGCGAAGTGCTTTTGTGATGAACGCATTGCATATGAATGAATCTGCATGATATAAATGTATTCGTGTACATTTATATATGCATTTGGCATGTTGTCATTATCCATCGCGACATCGCATCATGGCAAATCTGCCTAGCATGCATGAAAGCCCGAAGCATGGAAGTGCGCATTATGCTCCTGCTACGAAACAATAAGTAATGTTATCTGATATAATATTACTTCATTAAAGCACACGTTGAGAGCGCCGCACTCGTCGCGACACATGCCCTGCAACCGGATATCGTTATCCGGACCCTTGCATCATGCGAATGCCGGAAAGGCTTATACGTTGTTATGCGTAGACATCGCCTATACGCAGTAGGATTGTCACATCTAGGATCGGCCTCCTAATGTGAATCGTACGGCATTGCGATACTGCGAGTATAACAGATGCGAGGACGGCTAAGCAAGATAAGACATTCGATACCGGAGAACACTTGTGTGTTCTATATCACTATTGCTATACGCTATTCTACTTAGCCCGAGCTAAGCCTGAACTTCGCTAATCACCGCCGCGTGATGATTGCTTGCTTCCGGCGCTGATGGCGATTTCGTCCATTGCATCGTTCCGATCTGTAAGACTGTAAGTTATATCTCTCTTCGTCTTGAAGTCTTCCGCTGTCTCTGTTTGCTCTCGCTTGCCTTGCTGTACTTGCAAGTGCTCTCGCATCGGTGTCGAAAGTCTCCAGACGTGCAGATACTTATGAGCAAACGCGAACGAGAGGTACAACAATAAACCCGTCTGCGGTACCTTTACAGTTGGCACCGGAATCGGCCAAGACTTTGCAGGCCGTTTGGCACAGTTGAGCATCAAAGATCATAGAAGGTGTAGAACCAACTATGGAGTTCAAGTGCACGGTAGTGGACGGTCGGTCATACCATAGCTGGAGAGGCCATGGGACACCGGGCATAAGCTCCCGTACTCCTGTGCAACTTTTCTTCAGAAACAATTGTTTCCCTGGTGCATATGTTTTGATCAGGCGAAAGCCTGCTGCTCGCATACTGTGCTCTATTGAGCTCCACTTGGGGACTACAAAGACTGCAGAGGTATTTTCTGGATCTTTGTGTTTGCAGGAGATATAGTGGTTTTGCCATTGAGCAATGTGATTGTAAGGAGGATTAATCCAAGCAAACTCACCCGCAAGATTATGGGTCGCAAATGGGTTTGATGGAGAGGCAAAACGTGGACAGAGACTATTATTGCCCGAATCGTTACATGTGGCGTCAAAGGTAAATTGACGGCCGAGTTGGGTCTCAACCTGACGGAATTCATCAGGCCGGAACATCCGATCAGTCTGAGGGCTGTCAGTCATGGGCAACACAAACTCTCCATCTGGTGCAACCAGTTTAACTGGTTCACATTCCTCCACACGCTTGCCAGGGTCCTATTCGTGCATTTTAGATTTGAGCCGGGCAGCAAGCGCCAACTTCTTTTCCGCCTCAGCCTTGATCGCCTTGGAACAGTCCACTACGTGGTCCGGCCAAGACTGGCCTGGCTTCTTAAAGCCATGGCAATAGCGGCACCGGGTACTAGGAGGCTTGTCAGAAGTGTGGTCGGTCCGGGGCTTCTTGCTCACGGACTGCCAGCCCTGTTGAAATCGGGAAATAGGGCGTTTTTGCTAGGGATGTCTGGATTTAGGGGTGGTTACCGTAGCCGCTTTCAGCTCAACGGTGGCAGTCTTATCTTTCCCTGCCTTCCACCGGACCTCTTGGCCGACTGCATATAGGATGCATTTATCTAAATCCTGCCAGTCCTTGCCCTCATCGTCGGTTGCACACCGACCCCGAAGTGTTGGAACTAAGCCTTTGATGTACCAGCTAATCCGGTCGGCTTTATCCATGTCCTTAGCTTCGCGTAGGACATCATGGAAGCGCTGTGTGTACTCAGCAACGGTTTCAGCAGTTTTCATGTCGTATTCGTGAGAGTGCAAGCGATCCCTTGCTGCCATGGCAGTGTTGCGTTGCGTGTCCCCATATTGCAGGAGAAATGCCGCCCTTAAGGTTTCGTGTGTGAGGGGTTTCTTGCCCGACTTGTGCATCTCTAGGACATCTGCTGCCCAGACCTGTGCTTTGCCCGTTAAGAAGTACACTGTGTGCTCAAATGGGTCTATGTTCATCAGGTCGAAATATTGCATGAGTACATTGAACCAGGACCGGGTGCAAGTGATGGTGCTATCCTTCTTCCCAGAAAATTTGGGGGGATGTGGAACCCGTCTATTACTGCTTACCTCACTTGGCCGGCTGGATTTTGGGGCGGTTGTCTGAGAATCGCTACCCCCAGCTAGGTGTGCGGTTGCTTCTACCCAAAGGGACTGAACCTCCTCGAGTGTTGGCACCGGAACTAGGTGTTTCTCTAGGATGGCTTGCAGCGTTGTTTGCTGGAGGGCATCCTTAGGCAAAAGGGTTGCGATGCTCGACCCAGCGATTGTGGAAATAATATCTAGGATCGCTTTTTTGCGTGAGTCGGCCGCTTCAGATGATTGTGAACGCTCTGAAAGGCGTTCAAAAATCTGTTCTAACAGGGCTCGCGTGCAGTCCGTATCCGCGCGGAGGGCACCCATCTGATTTTCGAAGGACTCCTTAAGGTGCGTGATTTCGCTTTCTAATGCAACAACACGATTATGTGTTGCGTTGCGCATTGTTTCTGCGACGTGTTGGGCCGCGTGCGTTTGTTCTGGTGTGCGCTGCGGAAGGCCATTGGGAGGTAACGCGACATCTCCTTCATCCGGCATTGGTTCTTGGGACCCGTGGAAAATAGGAATATTATTATTAAAATTATTGGTGGGAATTACTGGAGCCGAAGGCACCGTTTCCGTAGGTTCAATGTTTATCCAATGTGGTCGTCGATTGGCGGCTATGGCGGCTAAACGCTCTAGTCGCAAAATTTTATTGAGATTTTTACGTTTAAAACGTAAGAGTTCCTTCCGCGCTTTTTGCTGCGGAGGATTTGTGGTTGTGGTGGGAGTGTCGCGTGGCATTGCGCAAGTTTATCTCACCTGAGGAGGATCGTTGCTCAGACCCTCGCTACCAATTGTAGCAGTCCCTTTCAGAATGCTACTAGATTTGCGCGGAAGCGTAGCTTTTGCAGATTTAGAAATAGCTCGCAAGTAAGTTAGCGTCGCGAAATGGTACATCTATTGGGAATAATTGGTGACAGCGGAGTCTTGAACTCCGAACAATTAGTAGTGTGATACTAAAATGTCAGGCCTTAGCTCTTCACCAGGGTGACTTTAATATTGGCTCACCTAGCCAAGATGTACGGCAATCTTCTTTGCCAATCACGAAGTTTACCCGTAGTTAGTTTTCGGTTAGGCATCATGCTTATTGCATGATTGCCTACTGCTTTATCTGGGCCTATTTCTCTAAGGTAAATGTAGTTTCCTACAACTGGCATCCCGTTGTCTCCGGCCCCCACAGGTCCGAGACCCGTCACACTAACAACGCTCCAAGCCTAGAAACTCAAGGATCGGCCCACAAGGACTCCGTGATGACTCTGACTCAACGCAAGAGAGAAGAGGGACCACAGACTACAACCGGGGCACGCGGCGCTGAATCAGAATCAAAGCGATCACAAATTCACGATAAATGGTTGACAAAGTGGGGGTGCACGCAGACGGAGTTTGCATGACGACAGCAAATCGGAGTTTGCCTTCGGTGCACATCGGAACATCCTACAAGGAGCTGCCCGTTGTTGCCCCCACTGACTATGAAACAAGAGGCAACGGGTGATGCATAAGATGCAACCTCCAGTGAAGTTGCTGGGACAACGGACCAGCACTAATACAGGAATGTTCCTTGACGAAGGATTATGACGTACGTGCCGATTTGAGTGGGCCACTGTTTTATTTGACGACATGTGTATGGTGGGGTCCCCGGTTTTGTTGTTAGGGTTAGCCTACTCTTTGGTGTTTGACATCGATCTCCGATGACAGAGTTATCTTTATTTTAATCGTTCGGGGACTTTATGGCTACTGTAGAGCCGACTCCGACAATGTACTTTTTGTTTTGACAAGTCGACTTTGTTGGTCGAATGTTGGAGGCACTCACGTATTACGGGTGTCATTGACGACTTTATCTCAACGACAGAGATAAACGTGATGGGATCACTCCCATAGTCGTCCGATCATTCACAGGTTACTTCGTCTACCGATAGACCCTCGTTTTTGGAAGGGCAACTTGTGTTGCTGAGCACCAAGAATTTGCGAGCCTTGGCTTATGGCTCTCGAAAACGTTTGCCCCATTGGATCGGTCCGTATCCTGTTGTGCGCATGGTCGGGAATGTGGCTGTTGAACTCGCATTGCCCGCTGATATGATCATTCACCCCACATTTCACGTATCTCTTGTCCGTCCTTATCATGGTACGGAACCCGTCCCTTGTTGTACTACGGTTCATTTCCCACCGATGCATAGGTCAATGCGACGCTACAAGGCGATGTGCTGACTTGATGAATGATTGATGAATATGAATGAACTTGCATGCATATCAATGTATTTGCATACATTTATATATGTTTGGCATGTTATTATCATACATCGCAACATATCTCATCGCATCATGGCTGATCCGCCGAGCATGCATGATATCCCGAATAATTGAGAAGCGCATTATGCTCATGCTATGGAGCAATAAGTAATATTATTTGATATAATATTACATCATTATGACATACGTCGGGAACGCCGCATTCGTCACGATACATGCCTTGCAACCGAATATCGTTATTCGGACCCATGCATCATGCGAATGCCGGAAAGGCTTATCGGTGGTTATACATGAACATCGCCTATACGCAGTAGGGTTGTCACACTTAGGATCGGCCTCCTAGTGTGAGTTGTATGGTGTAGTGATGTTGCGAGTATAACAGATGCGAGGACGGCTAAGTAGAGCAAGACATATTGATACCAGAGAACACTTCTGTGTTCAACATTATTATTGCTAACCGCTCTTATGCTTAGCCCGAGCTAAGCCTGAACTTCGCTAATCAACGCCGCATGATGATTGCTTGCTTCCGGCGCTGACGGCGATTACATCCATTGCATCGTTTTCGTCTGTAATATTGTAAGTTATATCTCTTCTTGTCTTGAAGTCTTCCACTGTCTCTGTTTGCTCTCAATTGCCTTGCTGTACTTGCAAGTGCTCGCACATCGGTATCGAAAGTCTTCAGACGCGCAGATATCTATGAGCAAACTCGAAGGAGAGGTACAACAATTTGGTATCAAGACAGGTTCGTTGCCTAACCGTCTCTTTGTGTCAAATCGGAAGTAGGTTCTTTCTATGGCGAGTACCAGTGACGAACGACGTGGACAGCTAGATACTTTTGCCAAAGACCTGGGTCGCGCCGTGTTGGACGCCGCCGCTTCCGGTTTGTAATTCTTTGATTGCTTTTGTCTAATTGCTGCACTTGTTGTGTAAGTGTACGCTCTGAGTCACAGGTAATCTCAGCGCTCCGGCCTTGCCTCAACGACTGAGACCGGCTTGCGCCCGGACCATTTGGCGATTCTGATCACACAAACTACGGGGATTAGAACTCAACTGGGCACGTATTTGCTGAATCTGCTGAATCTCCTCAAGAGTGCTGTCGGTAGGCTCACCGAATCGTTTGTACTCTTGCATTGTCTTTGCGTTAGAAGTTGTCTTCTATTACGCAAGCTTAGGGTATTGATTTGTGTTCCATGGCTGCAGGACGCGACGATACGCCGCTTACTAGCTTAGCAAGCCAACCCGAACTTGTTGTGACTGCTAGAGCTACAGATAGAGGTCTTGAGACTGTTGGCACGCAAGCTACTCAAGAACCCTGCCCATTTAATTGTGCCGCGTTCAGCAGTCAATACGAATATGGACAACACTGCTGATCCACGGGGTCTTCCTCCACCTCAAATGCAAGGCCATGCCGCTATACCCAAGGTGATGCGATTGACGATTCCTGTACCTAGGCTCAAAATCTCGCTTCATGATAACCATAAGACACCAGGCCGTAACATAGCCGATTCAACTCGTGCGTATGTACGCGATGCTAATAAGTATTTCCAGGCTGTGCATGGTGGTGATAATGATGGTATCAGGTGTCTCTTCGTTGGCAACACCCTTGAGGGCGTGGCGAAGGACTGGTACGATGAATGGACCACCGCCCGGACCGACTTCACGTTTGACGAGTTGACTTCTACTTTGCTCGCACGGTTTGCCACTGAGGTGCACGCACGTGATGTTGAGGCTCACAAGTTGTTGGCGGCCGGTACATATTACATGCGTCGGGGTGAAAATGCACCTGCGTACCAGTCACGCTTCGAAGCACTAGTGACCCCCATTGCTGACCTCATCGTGTCTTTTGGTTCCATCGAAACTTTTGGTTAAATGGTGCACTACTGACTTGTCTGGGGAGCCGTTCAAGTCGTACGATGCATTGGTAAAATTTGCTAGGGGAACAGAGGTACGACTCCTTGCCGGTGAGGAAGAAGTCAAGTCTACCCCTCGTGCAAATGCTGTGCAAGCGCAGGATCCACTTGGGGAAGCTGTGGCTCTGGACCAGGAACTTGGAGCTACCCGCCCCGCGCCTACTGTCACGGCACGACGCAGCAACAGACAGCGTAAGGCGCGTGGGGGCGCTTGCTCAGGTGTCCACGGGTCAGGAAGAGCAGGTCCGAGCTCGGACCCAGCTAAGAGCAGGAAGCGTGGGGGCCCGCCGTCAACGGCAGCCGCGCAGCGCTCTGTCCCCGAGGCAAAGTGGACTCGCACGGATGACCCATTGATGCCAAAATGGAATTGCAACAAATCTGAGTTCGAGCGTCAGAAAGCGGCCAATGTTTGTCTATGGTGTGTGGAGAGCCATCCTACCAAGGATTGCCCAATGCTGCCACCGTTTGTCCCTATGCCGAAATAGGGGTTTGCCCGGGTTCCTGCGGAGGGGGCTCCACCCGGGATTGCTGAACTTACACGTGGTCGGTGGTCATCCTTACGGCCAGCCATGAGGGCATTGTTGCCTTGCGTACTTGGACACATCGAGCGAGTCATTGCGCGACGCATCACGCTTGACAGACGCACGGGACTTCTCTGCTTTGATCCGCTGTGTAAGCTGTTTACACCACGCCGTCCCCTGTCGTCTATCAATCTGTCAAACCACGTGGTATTGTTCATCCCCTCGTCTCTACGTGAGATGTCGGAACAGTTGGCCGTGTACAGGAGATGTAGGCGTCAATATCCAGGCACTGCCGCATGTGTATTGCTCCCTGCTTTCTGTCAGCGCAAGGCAGAGGCGTCGTTAAGGGGTATGCGGTGTGTCCACCGGTTCGAGCCGGGCACGGGAGGGTATGCTGGCTCCGTGTCCAGGAACATCCTACTCGGTTGACGTTTGGTACGAAGCTCCTGATGAGGGTTCCGTAAGTTCAGAACCCGCCCTAAGTGCACTGACGTTATCTGCTGGGCAGTCGCTCGTAGATAACCGTGTCCCGGTGGTTCAGATCGGTCTAAATGGCCGTACCCTGAAGGCACTCGTCGACACCGGTGCCAGCGACGACTTGATCTCTGTCGCAGAGGTGAATGCGCTGGGGTTGACCCCAGAGTCGTCTGATTGTCCACAGGTTACCCTTGCTGACGGGGGTAAGCATCCCATCGTGGGCAGGATCACCCTTAGCCTATCGATAGGCCCTTTACGTGTTGTGACCCGGCCGTACGTGCTGCAGGGCTTGGCAGAGACTGCACCGTACATAATGGGGTCTTCGACATTACGACAGTACCACGCGCGCATCGACATGGAGGCCGCAACCCTGCATATGTGCAAGGGTACTCTGTCGATTAAGGTACCTTTCCTGTCGTCTGAGAATGTCCCACCAGAGGGGGGCAAAGCTGAGGCAGTGCCGATGGATAATTTCGCCGTGACCACAATGGCCGCGCGAGCAGAACCGCGAGCAGAAACAGAGCTAGTCGGGCGTAAGGAAGCTGTCCGTTTGTTACGGAAGGGTGCCCACGGACTGCTTTTGAGGCCACGGGTGGGCTATAGTGTCACCACCGCGCAGACTGCTGTGGATCCTGAGGTTGAGGCCCTACTGTCACAGTATGAGGACGTCTTCAAAGATATCCCTGGGCTGCCACCTATGCGTCCTGTTGATCACACAATCCCTCTCATGCCTGGAGCACAGCCTGTGGCCCGGCCAATGTACAGGTTGAGTCCATTGGAGCTGGATGAGGTGAAGCGCCAGGTGACAGATTTGCTTGCAAAGGGTATGATACGCCCCAGCACATCCCCGTATTCTGCGCCGATTTTGTTTGTCGGTAAGAAGGATGGGACCTTGCACATGTGCATCGGGGGTTGAATGCGAGCACGGTGAAAAATCGCTACCCTTTGCCACACGTTGACGACCTGTTGGATAAGCTGAAGGGCTCAGCTTATTTTTCCTCGATTGACTTGCAAGAGGGCTATAATCAGATCCGCATCGCTGCCTCTGATATCCCAAAAACCGCTTTTTGGACTCCCTTTGGTCACTTTGAGTATACGGTCCTATCGTTTGGGTTGACCAATGCCCCTGCAACGTTTCAGGCGGTTACGGACCTCATGTTTAGGCCGTTTATCGACAGGTTCGTTGTTTGCTACCTGGATGACATCTTGATTTTTTCTAAGACGCGCGAGGAGCACTTGGAGCATCTTCGGCTCATGCTCGACGTTATGAGGCGGGAGCAATTGTTTCCTAAACGCCCTTAATGCTTTTGGGCGCAGCCTCAGGTGGAATATTTGGGCCACATTGTGTCGGCCACCGGTGTGAAGATGGACCCGCGGAAGGTCGCCGTGGTTCGTGATTGGCCTGTGCCTCAGAACCTCACGGAGCTGTGTAAGTTCCTGGGCTTGACCAATTATTTCCGTAAGTTCATTGAAAATTACTCAATCCTTGCGGCCCGGCTTACTAACTTGACTCGCAAAGGTGTTTTCGTTTTTCTTGAGTCGTGGACGTTGCAATGCCAGCGGGCATTCGAAGAGCTCAAGCGAACCGTTGCCAAAGATGTCACCCTTGCATTCCCTGACTAATCGTTGCCGTTTCGTGTGGAGGTTGTTTCTGATGCCTCAGTGTATGGAAGCGGTGCTGTATTGTTACAGGAAGGTCGACCCATCGCCTTCACGAGTAAGAAGTTTTCTGGTGCGGAGATTCGCTACACCACCGGGGAACAGGAGCTTTTGGCAGTGCTGCATGCTTTGAAAGAATGGCGCTGTTACCTTGAGGGACGCCATTTACTTTAAAGACTGACCACAAGCCCCTAACGTTTTTGCAAAGTGTTCCGACGTTGAACCGCTGGCAGGCTAGGTGGATGGAATACCTAGCTAGGTTCGACTGCACCTGGGAGTGCATTGCCTGTTTAAACTGAATATTGTACCTGTAAACTGAATATTGCCGATGCTCTCAGTCGACATCCGTCGCTACACGCTGCAATTTTGGCAGCGCCCGTCTTGCGACCACGTAATGAAGAGGTGCCGATCGCGACGGACCTCACGGGGCGGTTGAAGGTTGCCTACAACGCAGATGCCTGGTTCTCGGAGCCGGCAAATGTGGAATACCTTTGCAAGCAGAATGGCCTTTGGCTACGGACGGAGAGTGCAGCTACGCAAATCATTGTTCCGAACGATGACGCGCTACACTACGATATCCTTGCGTGGTTCCATGAGGACCTGTTTGCAGGACACCCTGGTAGCAAGCGGTTGGTCGAGTTGGTGCAACGTTCATTCTGGTGGCCTCGCTTGGCCAAGGATGCGGCGAACTTCGTACAGACATGCAGTCTGTGCCAGCACAATAAGGCTTTGTCGGGTAAGGGTCATGTGTTGTGTCCGACATGTGACAGCAGAAGACTCAGCAACAAGGAAAGATCCAACTTACTATAATCTTCGATTACAGGTTGGTAGTCTGCCGTCAGACCCCGCGGGCAATGTTCATCATCCGGCTGAAGATGATATGCTAGAATAGCTCAGGCCGAATATAAATGAGTATATCATATGTATGCAAATTAGATTGAGTTAAGTACGTGAGGACTTCGGTTTCTAGGCGGCCGTCCTCGCACCTATCACTTCGTGATACCGATGTGCAGTACAGGTCTCACTGGATTCCGATCTCAAGTGTGAGTACCTTCGTAGCACTGTTCTGAATATCGCATAATCCGTGATATTAATGGATGCCACGCATGCAATATGCGAAGGTCCGAATATCGATATTCAGTTGCCGATCCAACCATCGCGATCGTCGTGTTCTCGCATACGCGTATGGTTTATGACACGAATGAGGTAATAATATTTAAAGTATTATTACGTGGGATATTATGCCAACAGATAGATCGCGCATTATTATCAGCCTTGAGTCAAACATGTTGACCGACAGCATGATGTTGTAGATGATAATTCAACGTGCCGATTAGCTAGATATACTCGAATATATCATGCTAATATGATTATATCATGCTTCATAATGCTCGAATGTATTGCGATCTACTTCGGTGCAAATGCTGATCGAACCGGCGTTCAACACTATGTACAAGTTGAGTCCACTAGAGTTGGACGAGGTGAAGCGCCAGGTGACGGATTTG